>VMDO01026109.1:0-27201 GCA_007922755.1 Pedetes capensis | reverse complement strand
TATTATTGTGTGAAACATCTTCTACATCATATTGTTCATTTCAAGTTATTTTCTTCAGATTAGTGTTATTTCCTTAAGTTTTATCTTCTCAGCCTATGGAACTTTCACTACTAGAAGAAATGCTACTTTCCTCTCTGTTTTTTTGAGCACTAATAGAGTCTGGAATTAATGATAGGTTCTCATTAGATATGTAGTTATTAATAGAAGACTTGATTAATATTAAATTGTGTGGGATTCAGAGTGTTGCTCAGCAGTGGAGTAATTGCCTCACATGTATAAGGCCTTGAGTTTGATTTCCAAAACAACACACACACACACACACACACACACACACACACACACACACACACAATCCTTGACAGATCATATCACATGCTTGTCTCAACACACTCTACTTCATTAAATCTTTGGTAATGGAGGAATAAATTCATTGAAAGTGACCCACATCTACTGGAAAATAGATACAAATAGCTGTAAGAATGACAGACAAGTAGCAATTTGAAATAAAGAAACTTTCTTCATTACTGCTCACCCTAACTCTCTTTACTCCATTAGAGTTAGAGGGGACTGCATTCCTGGTATGGTATTTGGGAAAGTGTGCCCAGTTTCCATAAAACTCATTTCTCTCTTGCAGTTTCTCCTTTGCCCCTAGAATCTTCCACTGCATGTGAAAGAGAAACTACAAGTCTAAGGATCTCATGGAACACATTAATTTAGTGGCTGATACTAAAAAGGAAAAAAAATTCTATTCTCACATATAGACTACCGCCAAAGAAAATGGACAAATAGAAGCTTGGGACTAGATAGCAGAATGCAAAGAGAAAGTAATTTACTTCCAACTCTAAAAGAAAAATACACAAAAGAAATTGTTTATCTTTGCAGAACATAATTCCCAGGGTCACATTAATTCCCGGATACTTGCCAATCCCATCACTGAGTCATCATTTGCCATAAAGTGTGTGAAAATAACATTATCCTGATTGTGTTTGTGTTTAGTCTTATGAATAGAAACTATGCATTAACATATAATAAAGTGGTGATACAACTAATTTGTTAACCAAAAAGAAAAAAAAGGAATCTTTATATTAGAGCTTTATATCTTTGCTTGCTTCTTAAAGATTATTAAAAGAATGACTATAATAAAGTCTAAAGCAAGATTCTTGTTTGGAAATAAAATTGTATCATAAATGTTGTGCAATAATAAGCAGATTATTGTTATAGTTCTGTTTCCTGGGCATATGCCTCCATTGAATACAATGATATACACAAAGAATTCACAAGAAAAGTGTCTAAAGGTAAATGATCTAATTGTGGAGGCAGAGTTAATTTTACAATACAGCCAAAACAAGATTTGATGGTGATCAAAAATACAAAAATGGAAACATGGTGAAGCTAATAAAAGGTAGCACGCATAGTTGTGTAGGTAATTTTCTTGGGTGGCATTAAAATGAAATGTAAAGCAAATGAAATAAAAAATCTATTCATGTGCCTTATGGAACCATAAATTGCAATGACATTACAATGAAAACAACATGATTTGCCCAGTCAAAGCCAATTATGTTAAGGGAAGGAGAGCGAGACAGAAAGCAATGGACATCATAAACACTGTCAGCCCACATCTTCATCTCTTTGGCAGTTAAGTCAAGTTAATCTACTATTTTACATAATTCTTTATGAAAATACTCTGGCTAAGTATAGAAGACTGTGAGTTCAAAACAATGAAAATACCCATGCTCAGGGATTTTTAAAGGGATATTGGTTTTTTGAATTTTTATTTGTCTGTTAGTTTTTATTACCATGCACAGTTTTAATATAGACACACCATTGTATCTGACAATTATTAAGTTATTTTCTCCCATTTGGCCCCAAATACATTGCTAGTAAATGTGATTTAATCTTCCCACTAACTTTATTACTTAATAAATGTTCTAAAACCCACACCAAATAGGAATAATGATCATACTATCAAGGGCATTGAGCTAGAAATTATGAGAACTTGGTTCTAGTTATATGCAATAATGAATGTGTGACCCTGTTCAAGTAACTCAATTCTCTTGGTTATCACATGAATTATCTGAACCAGATAATCTTTAAGAACTCTACCATTTGCAACACCCCATGAGGAGATACTCGAATAGCATTTATAATTATCAAGGATATTTTGTTTCTGGGATGCAATTTGAAGCTTAGAACAATTCCTTTTATTAGACAAAGGGAATTAATTAAATGACTTCCTTAAAGTAAAGGACAAGTGGTGAATAAAATTTATTTAAAAAATAGAGATGCCGTTGTATTTAGAGAATACTTATTGAATATCCATAGTGTTTACCAATGGGAATTCAGTGACGAACAAGAGTGATATTACACAACTGGCCCTCCATTATCTGTGGGTTATGAATTCGAAGATTCTCTCAGCTGTGGGTGGAAAATACTTTTTAAAAAATTGCATCTTGGCTGGGCAAGGTGGCACACTCCTGTAATCCCAGCAGCTTGGGAGGTGGAGGCAGGAGGATCACAAGTTCAAGACCAGAGTCAGTCTGCGTAATTTAATGAGACCCTGTATCAAAAACAAGTAATAACACGGGCCAGGGGTGCAGCTCAGTGGTCCAGCACTTGCAAAGCATTCAAGCGCGAGGCCTTTGATTCAACCCCCAGTATCACAAAAAAAAAAAAGTTGCATCTTGTCCTGAACATGTACAGACTTTGTCATTATGCCCTGAACCATAGGGTGTAACATCTATTTACCTAGCATTTACATTGTATTAGGTATTATAAAGAATCTAGAAATTATTTAAAATACATAGGAGGATGTACATAGGTTATATGTAAATAATACATTTTGTATGAGATTTGAGTATCTACGGATTTTGACAGCCAGGGGAATCCTAAAAACAATCCTCCACAGATACAGAAAAGGGACTGTATTCCATTACAAAGCTCCCAGTATAATGCCAAGGATGATCTTTAGCCTAGATAAGTTCCCAAAGTCCCCCACCAAATACAATTTTATGACAGCCAAATTGAAATTTAAAAATCACAATAATTTTTAAAGTAAAATTAGTATAACAAAAATTTAAAGTATCCGGTTTAAAAAAGGAGACTGATTTAGGTATAATTAACCCAAACTTTGATGAGCACATTTTTTGTTTGTTTTTTGCAGTACCGGGGCGCTGAACTCAGGACCTCACACATGCTGGACAAGTGCTTTACCACTGAGCCACACTCTCAGTCTCTTTTTTAAATTTTTCTATTTTGAGACAGGGTCTTGCTAAGTTGCATGACCTGCCTCTGGCATTGAACTTGCAATCTTCCTGTCTCAGGCTTCCCAGTCACTGGGATTATAGGGCTGTGCCATAGCTCCCACCTTGATAAGGATGCTTAATTGTAAATTATCCCCAACCCCTTCTCACCTGGAAAATGCTGACAATCAGTGAAACCATACCACAGCAGGGTTTGGAAAACACTACTTTGATAAGGCCTTCAGCAACTGAGGATTGTTGACTAAGGAACTCTAAGAGATATCAGAGCTAAGTTGAGGACACTGTCCAGCAAAGCTACTGTGCTATTTAAACATAAGCTATTCTATCCTTTCGTAGAGGACAATTCTGAAATCCTTGCCAAACCGGAGTTGTCTGTCACATTCTCCCCTTCTCACTATGCTGTTCAAAAAGGAAAAGAATTATGGTTAACAATTTCTGCCCATGGGAAAAAATATTGGTCTCTTTTCTGTACAGTTTTCTATTACCCAGTAAGTCTGATTAGACACATCTTTCCATCCATGAACTGTTCCTAAGCAAAATACTCTACTCTCCTTTAATTTTTCTTTCTTTTTAATAGAAAATATGCTATTTTTACAAAGAGAATCCCTTGTTTCTTTGACATGTCCACCATTGTTTTAAGTGGAAACATCTTTCACTCCAGAAGAGAAACATTATGCTTAAACAGTTGTGAGAAAGGTGGCAAGAAATTTGCAAATATAGGAACTCTACACACAGAGCCACCACTATAAAACACAATAAAGAATGTATGTAACTCTGAACAGCCCTTCACACATCAGTAAGCACTGTTTACTGAGTACTGTAACAATTTTATTGACTAGAAACAAAAGATAGGTCGCTTGTTTCATTCACTAACCTGTATCCTTACCTGTTTATCTAGTAGTCCACTGTTTCTTGGACTTCCTAATAATTACATGTCTATCTTATTCAGATTTTGTGCATGCATGTGCGTGCGTGCGTGCATGCATGTGCGTGCGTGTGTGTGTGCGTCAGAGAGACAGAGAGAGAAATAGAGACAGAGAGAGAGAGAGATGGGTGACATAAGTGTATATATATTGTTGGGTGCTGTTGAGTCAGATTTGACTCATAAGGGTTTTCAATGGCTGATTGTTTCTGGATTGCTCTGGGAGTGAATTGCCATGTCCTTCTCCCATAAGTGGGTATACAAGATATAAAAACAGAATTATAGAGAAGTAAAAGTAAGCAAGTTTTCAAATCTATCACTAATTAAGCATTAGTAGGCAAGTGGAAAGAACTAGATTCTAGTTTGTAATTTGCTAGTAGTCATGAAATTATGTTGAGTAACTATTTATGGTAACATCAGAACCTCAGTTGCTTCACTTATAAATGGAATTAGCAGTACATCTAAGGCATGATTTTTCAAAAAGTTAAAAATATGACTCCCACAAATACATAATTGGATGGCAATAATTTTCTTTAGCTCATTAATTTAATGAGGAAATCTAAATTAAGGTTAATTTGGAGAATACACACATAGATAATCAGTAGTGCTGAACTGAACTTGCTAATAGAAGCAAACCAATTAATAGCTATAGAACAATAAAATGCAGTGTTTTGGGTAACTTTTCTAGAATTAAATTATATTGTATGTCTACTGGACAAAATTAATTTGCATTATTGAGGAAAATAATTATTTACTTGCTTATCAATTATGCATAATTTAAGTCATATATCTGCAGAGTTCGCAGCATTTAAGTCTTTTAACACTTTTATGCTTTCTGGCTATAAAATGACAGAATTCTCACCCATGCTCATTAAGCTTTCTTAAAACGGTAATATGATATATGATCTTTGAAATGATATGATCTTTGAAAAGAATAGCTCAAAATGACATAATGAAAGTTTATAGCAGAAGATATAAAATATAATACAAGAAATGTTGTATAAAAATTTAAAGGTATTTGTAATGAAACCATAAATGGCATATTAGAATAGTAGCACAAAGTACAACTTGAAAGATTATTTAAAATGGCCAAATTAGATTGAATGTCAGTTCGCATGTCCCTGAAATGAGCAATGTAAGGATGAGAACTGATACAGTGGAATAGCACTGGGACATAACACCCATACATGAGAATGATATCAGGATTTAGGGGCAGATGAGCATTAGTTCTGAATATGCTTCTGTGCAAATTATTGACCATAGTTGAAGCAAATAAACTCTGACTATAAGAAGATAATTATTGAATGAAGGAAATAGGATATATAGATATACATTACAAAGTGCTATTTTGCTCTAAGAAGATCCCAAACCCTTGCATAGTTTGCTATATGACTAACATCATTTGCATGTGATAAGAACTTGCAGTAAACTTTCTCTCCTCTGGAGAATGTGTCATCACATTTTATCAGACCCCATATGTAAACTAATGACTTTAACTATTGGATCTCAAAATGAATATATAACCTCAAGTGTTTGACAACACACTTGAAAGTTCACTTTGTGACAACTCTATACTCTGTTAGTCTTTGGGCCAATCTCTGAAGCCTTCCATGCCAACTTCAATGCTTCCCTCTACCATAAAAAAATAGTACATGTCCTCAGAAGAGATTCGCTGTATTGGTCAAGCCAGTCTCTCCTATAGAGAAATATTTGCATGAAGGCACACCTCAAACTTTAATTAGACTTTATTTTCCACAGACGTCTGCTTCAATCTCAACTGAGCAACTAGACAATAATTTTGCAACTCACTCACTACATAGCTAATGTACCCCATCTGTCAAGTGTATGGATTCCTGCAAGGTTTGTTCTCATTAATCTCTCCCTCTTTAAGCATTGTGAACAAAAAGAAAATAAAAAGTCTCATTGTATGGTAATAAATCATGTGATTCATGAACTCATACTTTGATCATCTGTTTATTTGTGACTATATAAGCAAACCAGACACATTAAAAAATAAAAGAGGGACAAGTTCAGATTTATAAGAATAAAACTCTGGAATGTTGGTTCACATCAAGAGGGACATACCACTTAGGATATATTTCACCATGTCCTGGTTGCTGCTGAGTACTTTGTGTTGCCTCCTGAACTCTACAGAGATCTTATATATCTGGAAGAAGGGATTTCTTCTTATTTATAGAAGGGATGCTAAACAGAACTGGATCCAGTGCCTGGCATTTTTCACTGTCTTAGTTTTTGTTTTGCCTGCAGCCATAGCCCTGTGGCGTCTGATCCCATCAGATCTTGGAAGTTAAGCAGGGTCAGCCCTGGTTAGTACTTGAATGGGAGACAACTTGGGAACACCAGATACTGTAGGCTTGGGAGAAGGAACCTGCAACCCACTCTCAAAAATCAATCCACTGTTGAAAACCCTATGAATAGCAGAGAAGCACTGACAATAGTGTTTCACCTGTTGTACATACGGTCCCTATGGGTCCGAGGGCCCTAATAAGAACAACAGTTTTGTTTTTTTGTTTTTATTTTTTTTAGCCCAAGTGAAAATCCATGAAAAATACAAGGCATTTTTTGCAAGTTGTTAGGAATTTTGTTGTAGTTATTGTGCCTACTAGCCATTATGAATTTTATGGTTTTACAAAATGCAGACAAACCTAGCCATGTAAATATTTACACATGTTCCTTGGGTAAAGGACATACCAGTATATGCAGAGAGTGTATATTTATCTTTTAGCAATACATTGTGCTGAAAACGACAGAAAATCTAACAATAGCTTGAACAAAAGGGGTTCATTTGTCTCACATAGCAAGAGGTCAAAGTGTAGAATGTTAACTGAGGTACATTTTAATGAAGTCAAAAGAGACTCATTCTTTTATCATTCTTCTTTATCATATACTGTTCTTAAACTATAACTATTCATCTTGTCACAATATCACTGTTATAAATGATATTGAAGATATCATTTATGAATTTTAAGAGGAGGAAGAAAAAGAAAAGATAAGATAAAAATTGCCAAGGTCAAGAAAAGAAAAACGTATAAGTAGAAATCCTAGTGTGCTTTCATTATTGTCTTATAGTCATTATTATATCTTAGTTATTACTGTGTCACTTAGCCACTGGTTTTTATTATTGTTAGGTGCCTTTGAGTGGGGTTCAACTCATAGTGATCCTATGTAAAACAGAATGAAACACTCATGACACTGTGCCATGCACAGGATCATTTTTTATGTTTAAGCCTATTATTGCAGCCACCATGTCGACCCATATAGTTGAGGGTCTTCCTTTTTTTGTTGGTGACTTGGTACTCTCCCAAATATGACATCCTTTTACAGGGATTGGTTACCCCTGGCAATATGTCCAAAATATCTAAGATGCAGTCTAGCCATCCTTGCTTTCCAAGGAACACTCTGGTTGAACTTCTTCTAGGACAGATCTGTTGGTTCTTTTGACAAGTCCATGGTATATTCAATATCCTTCTCCAGTACCATAATTCAAAAATATCAATTCTTCTCCTGTCTCCCTTATTCATTGTCCAGCATTCACAAGTGTATGCAACAGAAAATATCATGGCATGAATCATGTACAACTTTGTCTTCAATGTGCTATCTTTATTTTGCAGCACTTGAAACAACTTTTCCCAATATAAAGCATCTTTTGAATTCTTGACTACTGCTTTCATGGTTGTACATTTTAGAAACAAGTAAAACAAAATCTCAGACAGCCTCAATCTTTTGTCCATTTATCATGAAGTTGCTTACTGACTAAGTTGTAAGGATTTTCTCTTCTGTGGTGTGCAAACCATACTGTAGGCTTTGTTCTTAGATCTTCATAGAGAATGTTTCAAAATTGATACACTTTCAAGAAGTGAAGTTGTGTCATCTGCATAATACAAGTTGTTAATCAATCTTTCTCCAATCTTGATGTCACGTCGTTCTTCAAGAAGTCCAGCTTGTTGGATTACTTGCTTACCATAGAGATTGAAGAGGTATGGTGAAAGGACACATCTCTAATGCATACCTTTCCTGAATTTAAACCAAGCAGTGTTTCCTTGTTGTGTTGGAATAACTGCCTCCTAGTCCATGTACAGATTCCTCATGAGTACAGTTAAGTGTCTGGTATTCCCATTCTTTGCAATGTTATTCATAATTTCTGATCCACACAGTCAAATGCCTTTCATAGTCCATAAAACATAGACATTTTTCTGGTGTTCTCTGACATCATTAATGATGTCCCGAGTTCCACATTGTCTTCTGAATCTATCTTGATTAACTGGAAGTTCCCTGTCTGTATACTGCTCTAGTCAATTTTGAATGATCTTTAGCAAAATTTTACTTGCATGTGATATTAATGATATCATTCAATAATTTCCACATTCAATTGGATTCCCTTTCTTGGGAATAGGCACAAATATAGATTTCTTGCAGTAAGTTGGCAAGGTAGCTGTTCTTGAAATCTCTTGGTATAGACAACTGAGTACCTTCAACACTGCATCTGTTTGTTGAACCATCTCAATTGGTATTCCATCAATCTCTGGAGCCTTGTGTTTTATCAATGCCTTCAAGGCAGCTACTACTTCTTCCTTCAGTACCATTGTTTCCTAATCATATACAACCTATTAAAACAGTTGATCATCCAATAATTATTTTTGTATAATGATTTTGGGAAATCCTATCTTCTTTTGATGTTTCCTGCATCATTTAATATTTGTCCTGAAGAATTCTTCACTATTGTCACTCAAGGCTTGGATTTTTTCTTCAATTCCTTAAGCTTGAGAAAAACAGAATGTGTTCTTCCCTTTTCTGTCTGCAGCTCATTGCACATGCCTTTAAAATATTTGATTTTTGTCTTCTTGAGCTGCCATTTGAAATCTGTTTATTTCCTTATCTTCATCTTGTCTTCCTTTTACTTTAGCAGCTTCAAGGGCAAGTTTCAGAGTCTCTTTTGACATATAATTTGGTCCTTTCTTTTTTCTTGTCTTTTTAATAATCTTTTGCTTTCCTCATGAATGTCTTTGATGTCATGTTACAACTTGTCTGTTCTTTGATCTTTAGTATCTAACATATCAAACCCATTCTTGAGGTGGTCTGTGAACTCAGGTGGGACATACTCAAGGTCATACGTTGGCTCTTATACACTTGTTCTAATTTTCTTCACCTAAAGAGAACCTGCATATGAGCAGTTGATGGTCTGATCCACACTGAGCACCTGGTCTTGTTCTGACTCCTGGAATTAAGCTTTTCCATCATCTCTTTCCACAAATCTAGTCAAGTGGTTCTTCTATGTTCCAGCAGAGTCATATTAATAAGAAAAAGGAGATTAGCATTATATAATTTACTAGTGATAATATTTTTATAGCAACATGAAGCAAAATTAATGTGAAAGAGCATTATCTTCAAGTATAAAGATAATAATGTGACTGTCTATCTAAAAAAACACAAATTTTCACCATCTAACAATGGATACCTCCACTTCTCTGTCAGTTCATCATACTGCAGAGGCTTACATACTGCTGTAATGCTGAAATCTATGCCACTGGTGTTTCAGATACTTGGAGAGTCATCCATGGTGGACAGGTTTCAGCTGAGCTTCCAAACTACAAGACAGACTAGAGAGGAAGTCCTGGCAACCCACTCCCAAAATAATTAACCATCTAAAAACCTAGGAAAATCAAAGAAACACTGTCAGATACAGTGCCACAAAATGATCCTCTTAGGTCAGAAGGCCCTCAAAAGCTGACTGAGGAAGAACTGCCTCCTCAAAGTTGAGTCATCTTAATAGCTGGAATTTAGTAAATCCCCTGGGATCTCCATTTGCTGATGTGACACAACTCAAAATGAGAAGAAACAACTGTCACATTCATTAATAATTGGAATGTATGTGGTATGGATCTAAGAAAATTAGATATCATCAAAAATTAAATGGAACATGAAAATATTGACATTCTAGGCATATCATTGACCTAAAATGATCTGGTATCAACCTTTTTAAAACAGATAATCATATGTTCTACAATACTGGGAATGGCCCCTAAAGAGAAATGGGATTGCATTCATCATCAAAAAAGACATTTCAAAATCTGTCCTGAAGTACAATGCTGCAAGTGATGGAATAATATTCATGTGCCTCTGTTGTATGCTGACTTCAGAGAAGAGATTGCTTGGTGGGTACTAAGTCATAGCCAGGTAGGAAGAATAAGTGCTAATATTCTATTATACAACAGATTATCATAGTTAACATTATTGTATCATGTAATCCAAAATAACTGAAAGAAAAGATTTAGAATGTTCTTATCACCAAGATATTACACGTATTTGAGATGAATGGTAAACTAGGTATCTGAGGTTGTTCAGTACACAATGTATATGTACCAAAAACATCACCTGTATCTCATAAAAATTATAATGCAACAATAAATATATACAATCTGACTTTTTTAATTTAAAAAATAACTTTTTTTTCAGTACTGAGTTGTTGAACCTAGGGCCTCTCACCCGCTAAACAAGTGCTTTACCACTGAACTCCAGCCCAAATGCCTTTTATATTTTTTATTTTGATAATGTCTCACAAAGTTCTGCAGGCTGACTCTAGCCTTGAACTTGTGATCTACCTGTCTCAGCCTCCCATCACAGCATGAGTCATAGTGCTGGCTCTATCAAGTGAAATTTTAAATTATTTCTTATAGTTACTCTCACATATAAGTGATGATCACTATTAGGAAAAAAGGGGAGTAAAAGACATTTTTATTGCTTATTATATCGCAGTAGTACTGTGAGCACTATATGTAATTTATCTTGTTGTGTTTTTACAACAAACGTACTGTAAGAAGGAGGATAGAATATAGCACTCAGAAAATGGTATTATTTGTCTTTCAAAACCTGTCTAACCTCATGACACATGATCTTTACTTCATCTACACATGTCAACTATGGTGCTTAGTGAGCAAAAAGAGAAAAGAAGACATTTGTGATTATTTATTTTCTCCCAAGAATAGCCGTTGATATTTTGGCATTCTTTGGCATGTTGAGACCTTGAATGGAGAGAATTTTATGAAAGATGGAGATGAGTAGAGTCAGGTTAGACATAATTTACTGATAGAACCAAGTTTCAGGCAGTTTATGAAATTCAGCTGTTCACACAAGCTCAGATATATGAATAGTTCAGAGCATTGGAATACATTCTTGTCCCACCATTGTTACTCTGGAGAGTTAATAGGAATTCAAGATGTGTTATCACTGACTTATGTTTAAGCAAATATACTTATATGTCAAGCCAATAGTTCTGATAGTTCATGTCTATATCTTTGTACTGGAATGAGTAGAAAATTGTTTTTCCTCAGCATTATTTTTTTTCTTATCACTCTTAGAAACCATAAAACTGTTATACAGAAATACAACAGAGAGCAACTGCCAAAAAATCTGGGTACATGTTTGTGTATGTGTGAGAGAGAGAGTGAGCAAGTGTGTGTGCATGTGTGTGGGTATATGAATGATGTATTGTGTATACAACTCACATATGTTTGTACAGCTGTGATGTTTGAGTAACATACCACTTGGCATGTGATAAGTGTATAAAAAAGGTTGCATACCTTTCTTGAAATACTAATTATTGATAAAACATGATTACTATTTTGTAGAAACCATGTTTAAGTTTAGAATGCCAGATTTTAAACAAAAACAACAACAAAGCAAATAAGCAAAGATAGGTATCTATTTCTTCATTGCATTACTACTATGCATACATCAAAACTCTAGTAAAAGGATGAAAAATTATTTGTGTATAAAGCTTTGAAAATGCTGACACATAACAAATATATAGGGCTATTAGGAGAATTAAATCAGCTAATACTTTCAATGTTTGGGCTAAGGTTTAGCTCAGTTGGTAGAGGGCTGCTCTGTGCTCTCTGAGGCCCTGGGTTTGATCCTTGGTATTACAAATATGAGAGAAGGACATGGCAGCCCTCTTCTGAAACAATCAGCAATTTAAAATCCAATGGACAGCAGAGAAGCACTGTTGGATATACTGCCTCTTTTCATTCTGCTATACATAGGGTTGCTAGGAATCAGATTTGACCAGACTGCACCTAACCTAACAATAACTTCAAAGAGTTTAGCACCTAGTGTTTGATAAACAACTAAGTAAAATCATTCATATTATATTTTTGGATAACATTTAAAATATATCTTGGGATTCTCAGACACTGTTGTGAGTTATGTATAGGTTTAGCCAGAATGTTAGGAATGCTATCTCATAGATTCTTGGGCATCATGCTCATGATGAACTGTGTATTCCTCTATGTCATCCTAGTCACAGAATTATTTCCTTGCTTTTCAGACATAACTTCTAGACCCAGGGAAAGCAGAGTTTGGTGCTGTCAATAAATCTGCAGGGTGTGATATTTTACTTAGCTTGAAAACTAATAAGTTTAGTCTGCCATAGTTTCATGGGTATTTGTAGAAAACATAAGACTCCCAGGTCAGAAATGAAGGACAGTTTATTTATTACTCACATCAAGTTTTACCCAGATTATTATCAATTTTGAGTCAATTCACCAAGCCCTAATTCTCAGAGGGTGACACAAAGAAGGCTGGATGGTACTTGTACACACACTGGGTTGTATTAATAAAAATTAACTCTGAGCTTAGGGAACCACAATCTTTTAAAATAGGTGCTAAGTATGACAGAAATGACTCCAGAGGGAAATATTATCTTTGTTATGAAAACTCTCAGCAAACTTGAAAAAACAGAAATTCCTTAACCTGATAAATAAAATTCTACCTAATATATTACTTAATTAAAACTTAAATACTTTTTTAAAATCAAAGATTCTGGCAGATGTTCTAGAATTTCTAGTTATGTAATAAAGCAAGGCAAAAAAATCCATCCTTTTTGTAAAGAAAAATATAAAACTGTTTTTACTGACATACATCTTCACCCACTATGTAGAAAATCTGATAGAATCTACAAGGAAGCTATCAGAAATATTAATTATTTTTAGCAAGACTATAGAATTCTAAATAGATGTACAAATAATTATAATACTATGTGACAGCAACAAATAATTGCTAAATAAATCTTTGAAAGTAGATATCATATACAATATCAAGAAATATAAGAAATACTGAGATTAATCTGACAAAAATAGGGACAAGACTAAGATACTATAAGTTATAAAATGCTACTGGGAGAAATTAAAGAAGATAAATGTAAATGGAGCAACATACTTTTTCATGGGTCCAAATTCACAATATTATAAAAAAGAAAATTATCTATGAATTGATGTATGGAAACAATTAAATCAAAATTGAAATCTCAGCTAACACTTTTATAGATATGGGCAAGTTCATCCTAAAACTAATACAGAAATTCACAGGAGTTTGGAATAGCCAAAATGAAGTAAAAGAAGAACAAATTGGGAGTGAAAATATTATCAGGTCTGAAGATTTATTATAAAGCTAAAATAACTAAGATAAAAGGGTAATAGACATTAAAATAGGTGAGATGGCTGGAGTTTAGCTCAGTAGGTAGAATTCTGCTCTGCCCTCTCTGAGGCCCTGGGTTCCATACCAGCACTGCATAAATGGGAGAAAGACCTGGCAGCCCACTCCCAAAGCAATCCCAAAGCAATTCCCCGTTGAAAACCCCATGAACAGCAGAGAATCATGGGCAGTGCCAGGCTTGGTACAGTGTTGGGGAGTGTTTCAGTCCATTGTACATAAGGTTGCTATGAGTCAGATCTCACTTGAGGTCTCTTAACCAACACCACCACCACCACCACCACCACCACCACAACAACAACAACAACAAGATAAGTAACATATTTTGCCCTAAAGGCAGAATCTGGATGATCTGGATGGATAGATAGATGGATAGACAGACAAACAAGACATGCAAGTGGAAGAAGGACCATTGGTGGGGAAGGATGGGGTGGGATGTTTGTGAGAGGGTAATGGGGGAGGTGACCATGACTAATGTACAGTAATATGCATTCATGGAGATGTCATAATGGAACACATTAAGGTGTACACAAAAAAACTCCTAATAAAAGAAGACCACAGGGGAAAAAAGGTGAGTATACTGATGGGAGAGGTCAGAGAGTGGAGAAATAGACATGTGCATATGCAGGCAATTGAGTTTTGATAAAGGCAAGTTCAATGAAGAAAGAATAGACTTTTCAGCAAATGATGTAATAATAATTGAATATTCAAATGAAAAAAGTTGAATGTACTTTGATCCATATATTATATACAGGGATTAACATGCATCACAGAACAGAATGTTAAATTTAAAACTATACAACCTCTAGAAGAGACAGAAAAGATAGATTTTGGTATTAGCATTAAGCAAACACTTTTCAGATACAGCCCTAAAAGCAGAATACATAAAATAAAAAATTATAAATTAGACTTCATCAACTTAAATAACCTATTCTTCTGAGGACAGTGCTAAGAGAATGAAAAGATAAGCTTCAAACTGGGAGAAAATATTTGTGTAATAATGATTTAATAAGGAACTTTTATCCAGAACTCAAAAAACTCAAAAAATAAGAAATTAAAAAAATCACACAAAAATGGTCAGAATATTTTAACAGTTACTGGATGAAAGAAGATATATTGGTGGCAAAAAAGAATATAAAAATATTCAACATTATTAGCCATTAGGAAAACACAAATTAAAGCCGCAATAAGATAACACTACATATGTATCACTAGGGTTTAGCTCAGTGGGTCAAGCACTGCTCTACAATCTCTAAAGACCTGGGTTTGATCCCCAACACTGAAAAAATGGGAGGAGGACATGGCAATCCACACTTGAAGACATCTTGAAACAGTCATTGAAAACCCTATGAGGGTAACTATGAGTCAGACACAACTCGACAGCATCTAAGAACAATAACGCATATCTATCACAATTACTAAAACTGAAAAGACTTACCCTCCCAAGTTTTGTCAAGAATGTGAAAGAACTGAAATTCTGCTGCATTGAAATGGTACAACCACTTTGGAAAACATTTCAGAAGCTTGGTGAAAGTTAATCATATACCTACCACATCAACTGATCATCTAAATCCTAATTATTTACTCAAGGAAAAAGAAACTTGCACACAGATATTCTTTGTTGTTTTATTTGGAATAGCTAAAAAAGTAGGAATAATTCAAATGTCCATTAATTTGCAAATAAATAAGCAAATTATGGTGGATCTGTACAATGTAATACTACTAAACAATTGAAAGGAATAAACTACTATACATGGAACAACATAATGAATTACTAAATATCACAATAAGTAGAAAATGTAAAAATCCAAATGGTATGATTCCACACATATGAAATTCTAGAAAACGCAAACTAAACTATAGTGACAAAGTATATTAGTGGCTGTGGAGGAACAGGGCAGGAAGAGGAAGAGATTACAAAGGGACATGAGGAAACTTCTGGAGGTGATGTCATCTTCCCTATCTTGGTCATAGTTACATTTTCATGGATCTCAACCCATATTGAAAGTTAGAAAATTGTACATTCTAAATATCTTCAGTTTATTGGATATAAATTTTACCCTAATAAAAGTATTTTGTATGAATAGGAAGAATCCATTTTCCCACCTTCCTATTTTCCTCTAGTTACTCTCCTTCACATAACTTGTAATTGCAGTTGGAAAAAAATCCATGAAATAAAATTTGTTAAGTTTCCACCTTATCACTCAGGAGAATTAGAAATTTGGATATTTTACATGAAACAATATGTAAATTGCTGACACAAATCATCTCTCTACTCACTCTTAACCCTTGTGTATATAAAAACTAGTGGGAATTCCAGAGTACTTAAGTGTGCTCGTGAGGAATCTGTACATAGACCAAGAGGCAGTCATTCAAACACAACAAGGAAACACTGCTTGTGTTAAAGTCAGGAAACCTATGTGTCAAGGTGATATCCTTTCACTATACTTTTTCAATCTCCATGATGAGCAAATAACCCAAGAAGCTGGACTTTATGAAGTACTCAGCATCAGGATTGGTGGAAGACTCATTAACAACTTACATTATTCAGAAGATACAACTCTGCTTGCTGAAAGTGAAGAGGATTTGAAACACTTACTGATGAAGATCAAAGAACACAGCCTTCAGTATGGATTGCATCTCAACATCAACAAAACAAAAAATCTATACAACTGTGTCAGTAAGCAACTTCATGATCAATGGTGCAAAGATTGAGATTGTCCAAGATTTTGCTTTACTTGGTTCTACAATCAACACTTGTGGAAGCAGCAGTCAAGAGATCAAAAGATGCCTGACATTGGAAAAACTGTTGCAAAAGATTTCTTAAAAAATTGAAAAGTAAAGATGTCATATTGAAGATGAAAGTGCACCTGATCAATCCCATGATACTTTCAGGTGAATCAAATGCTTGTGAAATCTGGACAGTGAATAAGGGAGATAAGAGAAGAATTATGTTTTTGAATTATGGTGCTAGAGATGAATATTGAATATACCATGGACTGCAAAAAGAACCAACATATCTGTCCTAAAAGACATGGAACCAGAGTGCCTCTTGGAAGCAAGGATGCTTAGACTGCACCTTATATATTTAGAAATGTTGTCAGGAGGGACAAATCCATGGATAAGGACATCATGTTTGGGGGACTGGTGAGTCGATGCAAAAAAGAAGATCCTCAAGTAGATGGGTTGACAGTAGCTGCAAAAATAGGCTTAAACATAAAGAAGTTCATTTGTATGCCACAATATGGAGGAGTGTTTTATTCTATTGTACATGGGGTTACTATGAGTTGGATCCAACTCAATAGTACCTAACAACAACAACAACCAAAAAAATCATGATTCCCATCTGATAAAATGGAACACTACATTGACAAAGATGCTCTCATCTTCCCTGCAAAATTAAAATACATGAAGTCTTAGCAATTATAGTAGCCATCATTACACACTTCCATATATCTGTCAGCTTGTTGTGCTATGGGGGATTGTGTGTCTCTGTGATGCTGAATGTTATGTCGCTGGTATTTCAGTTATTGGGCTGGGATTTAGCTCAGTTGGTAGAGCGCTGCTCTGCAGTCTCTGAGGTCCTGAGTTCGATTCCCAGCACCACAAAAATGGGAGAAGGATGTGGCAATCCACTCCCTAAGCAATCCCAAAATAGTCAGCCATTGAAAACCCTGTGAGGGTGACTATGAGTCAGACACGACTGGACAGCATCTAAGAACAGCATTTCAGTTACCAGCAGAGCCACTCATGGTACACAGGTCTTACCTGAGCTTCCAGACTAAGACAGACTAGGGAGAAGGAACCAGTAGCCCACTCCTGAAACAATTAGCCATTGAAAACCCTATGAGTAACAGAGAAGCACTGTTAAATATAGTGCCTAAAAATGAGCCTCTAGGCTGGAAGACATTTAAGAAACAACTGAGGAGGCCAGGTGATTGTCAGTCAGATAGAATTGATTCTTTCATGGAGGGTATTGGAATGTCTTTACAATTGTTTCCAACTTTGAAAACTACCCAAGTTAGTTAATATACATTGTTTTTATTCTGTGGTTGATTTGAGCTAAATCAATCTTATCAACTCAAGAGAAATCAATACTGAATATTCATGAATTAATTTAGTAACATTATGCCAACATTTTGTGGGAGCTTCAAGTTCTTAACCATGTATTCATATAGTTTGTATGAGGAACGTTGACACTTTAACACCAACAGTTTTAGGTATATTTCCCGGATTTCCTTTGCTATTAGAACTTGATTTATATTTGTAATTGGGCAGGGACAGTTTTTCCCAATCTACAGGATCTTAACATTTACAATATCTTCATTTCCCTCCTCCAAAAATAAATTGTAGAACAAGACTAAGTAGTATCAGTGCAAGTGAAGAGCTAATGTTTGATAGAAAGAAATGTGTATGCATGCTTCTATTAGTTCTATTATTTTTTGCTCTATTATTTTTTGCTTCTGTTATTTTTTGCTCTTATTGGAGGAAAAGAAAACATTAGATTAGATAAGAGGAAAGTTTAGGCATAAATAACATACTGAAAATTATAAAACAAAAATACCAGACACAAAATCAAAATGTGAACTGATCTTTGAATCTCAGCTTAATTTCTATCATTTTAGCACTTTCCTTTTTAAATTTGCCTTTATTTCTCTCAGGTAAAAGAATCTTTGCCTAATAGTTTCATGTTCATTTTATTAGTACTTCTAATTTCCTGATCCTTCTGAATCCTATGCCAAACCTTTGCAGCATGGAATCATTAAAAACTTTTAAAAGTGGATTTTTAAAATGATTTTCATGGTTTGCTAGTGAGTATGCATGAGAGTAACTGGGGAAAATAAATTTCTTTGGGGAATCACTTCTATGTTTAGTGATTTATTTGTAACTCCATTTACCAGTTCGTAAAACAATCCACATGTTGACATTTCATGTAAAAGCATCATTCTCTATTCATCCTGTTAAATTCCTTTCATTTCATTTAGGAGAGCATCCTTTAGGGGTAATGTTTACATGAGCAAAACCCAGTTGGATAGACCTGGCACAGAATAAACTTACCATGCTTGTGGAATTTCAGGTAACAGTATATTTGGTTTCTGTAACTGTTCCTCCTCAGCACCATGATACACATCCACACACACTGACATAAAGGTAAATGATTTAATTCTTCCTCATAAGTCATGAAATCAGTGGGTTGGATTGTCTTGTTATTTAACTACTTCCAAATTAGTAAGTGTTATGGTTTGGATCTGAATGTTCTCCAAAGGTCATATGTTTGAATATTTGGTCCCCGGTGGGAGGTGCTTTTGCAGAGGTCATAGAACTTTTAGACGTGGGATTCTAGCTCAGTGGAAGTAGCTTCCTGAACGCAAGGCTTGTGAGTTTTATTTTGGACTCACACTTCTGGTAAGCTCTCCCGTCCTCTTTGCCCCCTATGCCAGGAAGTCACTTGCTGTGGGCCCCACAGCGTGCCCAGATGCCTGCCCCACCACCACACCTTCCTGCTTCTATGGACTAAATCCTCTAACTATAAACTCCTGTTAAATATATTCCTCCCATGAGATTTCTTCAGTCAGTTTCTCTGCCACAGTGACAAACTGTTTAATGCAGTAGGTTTGAAGTAACCAGTTGAGTACTTGGGGAAAAGGTAAGGAGTGAGAAAAAGTCCAAATATTAAATCAACAATCTATAAGGACTATACATCAGAAATGGTTCCTTTGCTGTCTATTCTGCCCATTTTCAAGTCTCTTCCTTCAGATTTTCACTCCTCTCAGTACCACATTCTTCAGGATCACACTGTCATGACGAAAGGTGAAAGGCTTTGAGATTCTGGTATTTTCTTGCCCATGTATAGGTATTTTAAAATACAAAGAGAAAGATATAGACCAAAGCAGAGACTTAACTCATAGAAGCAATATGATGCATCCTTCCCCACAGTTATACTTTAGAATGGAAGAGGAAGATGTGAGACTACAATGGACATAGCACTTGAATAAGTGAGAAGACATAAGTCTCAATGTTGTATTTCTCTGTGTGTAAAACAAGAGAGAACTCTCGTCTGGGAGAGAAGGGTAATTTCTTTTATTTAAAATTTTTTTCCCTTTATTGGTAAATGTTGATGGGATACAGAGTAATACAGCCTTGGCTTTTTCTATTATGCAGCTATTACATTACTTTTGGTTACAATTTATCAACTTACAAGATTTGTGGAACATTTTCACTAATAAGTAGTAAAATTTGTATGCATATTTGGGTTATGTTTCCCTATTTTCCCCATGTACTCATGGAGTTGCATCATTTACATTGAGATTATCCTCTCCCCCTTTATCCCTTTACATTGTTTCTCCTCTCCCACCTGTCACAACCATTGCTTCCCTTTACTAATTCCCTCCCTCCTTCTTTCTACTTTTTTTGTGTTTTCTGAGAAGAGTAATTTCAATGGTCCCTCCTGGATCTTTGGTATTTGACATGAATTCTCATTTTGAGGTAACCTTCACATATGTGACATTGATAGAGACATCTACTGAAAGATCTCCCCCAGGACAATCTCCATCCAATCTACCTTTATTTCCTGCATATATTTTGCTGAAATTGCAGAAGAAAAATGCCACAGTTGCTCTTCTCCCCAACAGAAGTATAACTGACATCCAACGTTCAAAATTAAATTGTATATTGCTAAGTTTTCTAGGGGAAAGAAGAAAGCAATTAGCAGTGATGTCCTACTTTCCAAGTCTGTATTTCATTTGCATTAAATAAAATGTTTTGTGAACATTTGATTTTTAAGTTAACATTTATTAGCATGTACAAGAAAGAGTTGGCATAGGGTTTTAAGAGACCTCATCTTCAAGCACTTACAAATGAATACATTTTTTCTGTGATTATTCCAAATTCTCATCTTCTACAATTCTTTGAGAAATTCCTATACACTTGGTAGAATATATTTCATTAGTCTTGATAGAAGAAGGGTCAGTAGGTCACATAAATCAACTAGGAAGCTACCAGTACCTCCCATGCTGCTCAAAGGGTAAATATGAAGTCTATTGAATGCTATTGCAATAGAAAGCCCTAACAGAAAAGTTTCCATCTGTGCCCTCCAAACCTGATTAACACCATCCATGGATGTTGAATTGCCCTTAACTATCCAGCACAGAGAACTCATCATTTCATCTGAAATGGAGAGAATTCATCAAGATTATTATTTTATTTTATGTATATATTATGGTTTATTTTGGGGAAAGATCTACTTGGAAGTTTCCTAATCAATTCTTTCTAAAGGGAAAAAGCTATGACAAACCTTAAAAATCATCATCATCTCCATTGTCAGATCATCAGATTAAACAAAGTGAAAAACAACTAAAATGCACTTTTAATCCATCTGGCTTTTTTACTATTTATAATATTTTAAATAACAAGGACAGTGAGTGTCATTTGCCAGGAATTGTGCCCCATAATTTAATAGGCCATCCCCAATCATCACAACAACCATGAAAGAAAAGTATTATTGACCTCCTACTACATGAAAGAAAACTTAAGTGACTCTTCGAAATCAAGACAATTATTTAAAGGGAAAGGATGGAACACAAACTGAAATCCCTATTATTTCACTGTCCTTCTGTTTGCAATCCTCCATGCTGGCTTTCCCACCAAAGATGAATTAGATGAAAGACTATTAGATCTTTACTTTGCAGTATATATTGATGGTGATTTTGTACATTTGGTGCGATCTGATGAATTGACCATCATATATTCATATATCTCAATAAGCAAACTGGCTTATTAGACTTTTCAGCAATATTGAGGTTTGTCTAATTGGATTTGCTTATTAGACTATTGTATGGCTCCCTTTATCTAAAGAATTCTGTAATTTTAATATATAAATGCTTTCTAAATGCTAGAAACAACAGAGGTTAAACATTAAAATTTTTAGAGTTGCTTAATACGTAAGTGCCTTCCTCAAAAATATTATGAGAGCCTGTAGGACTTATGATGATAGGAAGAAGGTGAGTTGAAGATGGTATGTAGCTTCCTTGTTGGTTCACTATATGTTTTCTGCATCTCCGGCTAGAATATAAGTTCTAGAGGTGGTGCTACAACCTCCAGTAGGTAGCTGGCACACAGAGATGAAACAGGATTTTCAATGAAGTAATAAATGGATGGAAATGATATCATTGAGTAACAGGTTGTAGAACTTTAAATCCAGTATGAGAAAGATCATTCTCATTTCCCATTATTTTTGTTGACTTTCTATCTTCATGTTAACCTTGTGGATAAGGAAAGACATATTTTGGTTTCCATCTGTATATTACCATTGGCAGATATTTTGGATGCTCTATTTAAGGCTACTCAGACCATAAGCACAATATAGTCTAGTCCTTTATTCCTAAATAGAAATGATAACGCTCATTTGTCCTCTAATGTCACAAAGCTATGAAGGCACACTCAGGAAAATAGTACAAACAAATTTCTTTCATTTTTAGTGGTACTTTCTACAAAACTGAAGATGCCAAAGATGAGAATCAAGTCAGGGTGATATATACACTAAATAAATAAGGAGTGCTAGTAGGCCTTACACACTGTGCTAGATACTAGAGAATCAAAACAAAGGAAGACTGATACAGTCTCTATTGTTAAAAACATAAAACCAGTGATCTAAAAAGTTCATAAATTACACAAATATTGATGTATCAATACTTATGGTGAAGCTGGGTCACATGGTACACGTGTGTATTCCCAGCAAATCAGGAAGCTGAGGCAGGAGGATTGCAAGTTCAAGGTCAGAGGCAGCTTTCACAGCTTAGTGACATCCTGTCTCAGAATAATAAATAAAACAGGCTTTGGGTCCCTCTCTGTGGTGCAGCATCGTGGGTTCAATCCTTTAAAAACACACACACACACAAATAAAATTTACAGTGAGAGCCACACAAACAAAATACAAGGCATTCTGAGTACCTACACAAAATATTGTTGAAGAACATTTAAGGCAATCTAGTTAAAAGAAGAGAAATACTGTGAATGCTAACTAAAGAGTTCAATAGAGTAATGGTATCCACTTTTACCAAATTTGTCTATAAATTCAATGTGATTCTATAATAAGTTTAAAGAATGAAAGGGTACATAATAATGAAAAACCTTTTGAAAATAAGTTAGCCAACATAATATAGTATGCACAAAGACCAACCAGAAAACAGGTGTAATTAAGAATGTGTTGCTTTGTAGGAGCAATAGCAAATGTAGCATGAGGATCAAGATAGAAGCATCTATGTAGGAAATCTATATATGACAAAGGTGACTTTAACAATTATTGAAAATTGAAAGGAATATTCAATAGGAAATATTGGAGCTAACTGTTATTCATAATATCATTGGTTCACTAGTTGATATAATAACTTTTTGATATGTTATTGTTGTTGGGTGCCATCCACTAGGGCCCAACTCATAGCAACTCTATGTACAATAGAATGAAACACTCTCCAACAATGTAACATGCCTGGCACTATTGTCAGTGCTTCTTTGCCATTCATAGGATTTTCAATGGCAGATTGTTTGGAGAGTGGGTTGCCAGGTCCTTCTCCCTAGCTTGGAGCACCTGGTATTTCTAGGTGGTGTCCCATTCAAGGACTAAACAGGCTGACCCAGTTTAGCTTCTCAGATCAGGTGGGATCAGATGCTAGGATGCTATGGCTGCAGACTTGTTGCTAGATGCCATCAAGGTGGATGTTACTCATGGACATTCTATGTGTAACAGAGTGAAATACTACTCACCACTGTACTAAGAACAGGATCTTTTTATATTTGAGCCCATTGTCACAGCCACTATACTTCTTCTGATTTTGACTGGTGCCACACCAGTAAATGTAGGTCTCAGGGGATTTAGTCCACTCCCATCATTAAGATTAACTCAACTTTGAAGAGACAACTCTTCCCCAGTTGTTTCTTGAATGCCCTCCAGCCTGGGGGTTCATTTTCCAGTACTATATCTAACAGTACTTCTCTGTTATTCATAGTCTTTTCAATAGCTGATTGTTTGGAGAGTTGGCTGCTGGGTCCTTCTCCTAGTCTGTCTTAGTCTGGAAGCTCAAATGAGACTTATCCATCATGGGTGGCCCTGCTGATATCAAAAATACCAGTGGCATAGTTTCAGCATCACAGTAACACATAATCCCCAACAGAACCACAAGTTGACAGATACAAGGGGAAATTCATGAGGGTATATTTAGATTAAAATGTAAAAATAAAGCAAAAAAATTAACTAGAAAACATAGAATAATAATTATTATATTTATAAGGAAGGATAATATTGTGTAAACTTTTTAACAAAGTTATCACAAAATATTTTAGAAATAAAAAATTTCCATGTATAATGAAATAAATATCCATGAACTTATCAATAATCTATGAAATTATGATGAAAACCTCCTACATGGTTACTTTTACTCTCAAACTCATTCATTTGTATTTCCAAAAGCAAGGAGAAGTGATAAGAAGACCACTGTCAGAGTGAGAGCAGTCCCATTTGTGTAAGGAATGTCCATCCCACTTTTAGCACCAGGAAAAATAAGCACATCAACACAACATGGATTAGATTCAGGAAAGGACGAAAATCAGAAGGACCAGTTCTGATTATAGCAAAGGTCTCAAAAGCCTTTGGAAAGATAGGCATGGCCTTTAATCTCAGCACTTGTGAGGAAGAGAATAGAGGATCAATAATTTGAGGCTAGCCTGGACTACCTAATGAGTTTGAGGCCAGCCTGAGTTATAAATATTCCAGATGTGGGAAATACATAGCATGAAAAGCACCTACCATCAACCATGCAGTCTTCCAGGGCTGTTGCCTAGAGAACTACTAGAGTTGGATAGGGGAAAGCTGATACATAGGTCCATACTGCATGTACAGTGGACTATCATAGTCCAGCGCATGACATAAATGAAAGTCACACAAAATCATCTTGTTAGCATCATTATATTGATGGCTTAATCTCATGTGACCTTGCAAAGGAGAATTGCAATAGCCATCTGGAAGGTTGCAGACTTCCCTGTTAAAGCTAAAGTTTTGCCATGAGATACAGAGATGAGTATAGACATGGGTCCAGAACTCATTGAGGGCACTGAGTGGAACCCCAGCACGGGATTTTAAAGGATTTGAGTCCAAGCATAGAGTTTCTGTTCCCATAACATTGATGGTCCTGGCTACACTTGGCTCCAGAATGGAACTTAGACATTTTCAAGGAAGTTAGCCCAAAGTGCATGGGCCCTCACAGTTTTTAACCAGGAGTTAGTCCCATCCTGTCAAGGTCAAAGGGTGGTATTGCTTACAGTAATTTAGATAGAGAGAATCTATAGGCTGAAAGGGTTTCAAATCTATGAAGATTAGTAATCACAAAAAATTAAGAATAAAGTAAAGATCTTCTTATATGAATTCCCTGCACTTGAGAAACATTTACTATGGAACAAATGAAGAGATGCTGGAGGGATGACCTACATTCATACATTTTTTAAAGTGTGATATATATAAAATAAACAGTACAGACTGAAATATACTTGATATCTAAAGACATGCTGTGGTTGGATGTCATGAGTTCTTCTTGCTCCTTTTCAGGAATTATTATTATTATAGTAGTAGTAGTAGTAGTAGTAGTAGTAGTAGTAGTAGTAGTAGTAGTATTTTGTTGTTTTTGAAGACCTGGATTCTTTAAATTCTTATGACTGGGTCAGTATGCAACTTCACAATAAATGGAGAAAAGATTGAGATTGTCCAAGATTTTGCTTCATTTGGCTCTATAATGAACACATATGGAAGCAGCAACCAAGAAATCAAAAGATGCACTGCTCTAGAAAAAGCTGTGTCAAAATATCTCTTTAGAGTATTAAAAAGTAAAGATGTCACATTGAAGACAAAGGTGCGTCTGACTCATGCCATGGTATTTTCAGTCGCATCATATGGCTGTGAAAGCCAGACATTGAACAAGGGAGACAGAAAAAGAATTGATGCTTTTGAATTATGGTGCTAGAGATTAATATTGAATATACCATGGACTGCCAAAAGAACCAACAGATCTGTCTTAGAAGAAGTACAACCAGAATGCTCCTTGGAAGCAAGAATGGCCAGACTGTATCTTTCATATTTCAGACATGTAGTCAGAAGAGATCAATCCCTGGAGAAAGACATCATGTTTGGGAGAGTGGCAAGTCAAAACAAAAGAGGAAAACCCTCCACCAGATGTATTGACACAGTGTCTGCAACAATGGGCTTAAACATAAATAAAATCGTTTGCCTGGCACAGAATTGGGAAGTGTTTCCATCTGCTGTACATAGGATCACTGTGAGTCAGACCGGATTTGATGGCACCTAACACCACCACTAACAACAATGATGACAAATTCATATCAGTAAGCACGTTTGTAATTCAAGTTCAAACATTCTTAAAGTGTTATTATGGAGCTGGTAAGGAATTGAGTATAATTAATATGATCCCTTCAAGCATAGTGAAGACCACTGAAGCCTAAGATGGTATAACAGTACATCTCTAGGGCTGATCTCCACATTGTATTCCATACAACCTTATCAGAAGTGATAGGTTTTAACACCTCAGTATCCCATTTTATATAATTCAAAACCTATTTTTTC
Organism: Pedetes capensis; assembly: GCA_007922755.1. Lineage (NCBI taxonomy): Eukaryota > Metazoa > Chordata > Mammalia > Rodentia > Pedetidae > Pedetes > Pedetes capensis. The sequence goes on along the minus strand of VMDO01026109.1, from coordinate 887 downwards.
ACCAAATTCCTACATTTTAGTTCTGTTGTTGATGTTAGGTGCTATCGAGTCCTGTCTACTCATAGCAGCCCTCACATGGTTTTCAGTGGCTGATTGTTTTATCTTTAGCATCCCAATACTGTGTTTTACTTTTTCCTTTTCCAGGTTTGGTCTCAGTAAAGGGTCTAAAGCCTATATTTTACATGTCACTTAAAATTATGCAAACACTTCACAAATGTTTTTATTTCCAATTTTGTCTCTATTTGTTGAATTAAAGTAATTATTTAATGGAACAAGGCTTTCACATATGGGCAAGCAGGTTAATAGCACATTGGGGACAGGGGGGTCTTGACATGACTGCTCAAATTGTGTCATGTGGCAGTATAGCTATCTGCTCAGGGACTATTTCTACAGGCCATTTTAAAAGATAGTTAGGAATATGTTTTAATTGGCCTTTATTGCATATTTTGTCTTCTTTTGATCTTAAGGCTTTATTAAAATGATAGCTGAAATAATAAAAATGTGTAAGTCCACAATCATAAAGAAAACAGAAGTAACAGAAGGGTATCAAGCTTATAAGAGATATGAACAGCAGTCTTAGAAAACTGAAAGCATTCAAAAGAGTGATAACTGAAGGACTAGGGAAGAAACCACGGATCTGTGTGTTGGCACAGCAGCATACAGAAAATAAAGGAGTCAATATGCCCTCACGGACATAGTAGAGATGAAGGCCTTCTGCAAAAGCAGAGATCTGGAGTGAGGCACAGAGCTAAAACTTGGCAGTGAGTGCCAGAAATAAGAATTTTCCATCACTGTTTACATCAATAAAAATTTGGAAAATTACAGTAGAAAGACTTCTCTTCTGAGAAAGAAACCTAAAAGTTCTTTCCCAGGAGAACTTGAACATC
>VMDO01026108.1:0-27176 GCA_007922755.1 Pedetes capensis | reverse complement strand
GGACATCATGTTTGGAAGAGTGGCAGGTCAACGGAAAAGAGGAAAACCCTCCACCAGATGGATTAACACAGTGTCTGCAACAATGGGCTTAAACATAAATAAGATGGTTTGCCTGGCACAGAATCGGCAAGTGTTTCGATCTGCTGTACATAGGGTCGCTATGAGTCGGACTCGACTAGATGGCACCTAACAACAACAATAATCTCTACTGCATTGAGGAGAAAAAGCAAAACCTACTGCAAGTAAATTTATGATTCTGAATTTTGCCAAATAAAGGTGATTCGGTTAAGTTTTATGTGTGTTTGGGCATTAGCAATATTATCTATAACAATAAGCAGCACACATGTTAACCCTTCTCTGGCAAACTTGCATTCATTTGAGAACACAAACTTCTAAGCTGGAAAGATTAGCAAAGGAGAAAGAAGGCAGATAAAATAGCGACCTATTTACAGTGATTTCCATTATCGATAAAGCCATAGAATAATTTATTTGACCAAGTGGTTTTAAATGTTGAATCAGTTTACACTTGCCAGCAATCTGGTTCTTTTGGGTTTTGTAGCAGCTTCAGATCATCAGTGCTGATATGGCTTAGGTGCAAATCCTCCTGTTCCATGGGACAATAACCTTTCAAAATTGCTTCTGAAGCCTCATGTCCATCAGGCCTTTTTGAGTGTAGTTTCTAGTTGCTTAGAATAAAAATGTCAGAGAAGGGAAATGAGAATAAAAGGGATGACACAAAAGTAAGAAGTGAGGAGGATGAAGTAGCATAAACATCAAGAAGAGGGGGGGTTTGCTAATTTTATCTTCACCACTAAAATCCTGTGTATATATAATATGGATGTCATATATATGCACATCCATATGTACAACAGAATGAAACACTACCTGATGCAGTGCTGTGCAATGATCTTTTTCATGTTTAAGCCCATTGTTGGAGCCACTGTGCCAATCCATCTAATTAAGGGTCTTCCTTTTCTTCATTGACTTGCCACTCTTCCAAATATGACGTCCTTCTCAAGGAATTAGTCCCTCCTGATAACATGTCCAAAATACATAAGACATAGTCTAACCATCCTTGTCTCCAAGAAGCACTCTGGTTGCCCTTCTTAATAGATAGGACTAAATGTAATCATTTCTTCAGAGATGATTTTTCAAACATTGCTCCCTGTCATGAACACCTTCCTTCACTTCTATCACCTGTGTATACCATCAGTGTTGTTGTTGTTGTTAGGTGCCTTCCAGTCAGTATCTGACTCATAGCGACCCTCTGTACAACAGGGGAAACACTATTATCAGTTCTTCTCTGCTGTTCATAGGGTTTTCAATGGCAGATGATTTTTGGGAGTGGGTTGCCAGGTCCTTCTCCCAAGCCTACAGCTTCTGGTGTTCCCAGGCAGTCTCCCATCCAGGTACTAACGAGGCCCAGTCCTGCTTAGCTTCGGAGATCTGATGGGATCGGATGCCACAGGGCTATGGCTGCAGGCCCATCAGTGTTAGGTGACTGTATATTAGACAGGCTCTCAGTGAGGTTCCCCAATGAGATTTTCAAAATCAAAATCTGGTTTCACTGCATTGGTTCCGTAAATTTCAGAAGGTTTTAGCTCTCATGTATCAGCTTCCTCATCCTAAAATAAAGATGACAATAAGCACATACATTTCATAAAGCTGTGACAAGCAAGTAGTTATGAGTGAGTATATTTTTACTCATTGCTATTTTGGAATAAGGAAACACGTTGAAAAGTTTAATAGTGGCCCAAGTTCACAATGTATATGTTTAATTGCAAAATTATATATGGATTGCATTATTGAGAATGGACTAGACTATATCACCAGTAATGTTCACCAGCTATATGAGATCCCAGTGTGGTAGACGAAAATGTAATTCATTGGAATCCTATAACAATATGCTTGAATTGAAAATTAGGTCCTATAGTTTGAAAGGACCTCGCTTTCCTCATTTTTAGATTGGAGTTAATATTTCCTATTATGTTGCTGTTGTTAGGAGTCATCAATTTGTGTCCAACTCATAATGACCCTCATAGAGTTTTCAATGGCTGATTATTTGGGGATTGCTTTATAAGTGGTTAGCCAGGTCATTCTCCCATTTTTGCAGTGCTGAGGATTTAAACCATGTTCTCAGAGAGTGTAGCACAGCACTCTACTCACTGAGCTAAACTTCAGCCCCATTTCCTATTATGTTGTTATTGTTGTTGTTGTTAGGTGCAATCAGTGTCCAGCTCATAGCCACCCTGTGTACAACAGACAAAACACTATTGTCACTGCTTCTCTGCTATTCATAGGTTTTCGATGGTGGATTTCCTATTATAGACAGTTGTAAATGTGATGGTTTATGAAGTTCTTGTGATATAGTAGGTAACAATTTCTTTCTCTTCCATTTTCTTGACTGTTAATGATTTGCTAATATAAAACTTTTTTAGCCATACTAATATCTGACAAACTTGACTTTAACTTCAAACTCATCAGAAGAGACAAAGAAGGTCAATACATATTAATAAGAGATCAACCAAGAAGACATAAGTTAGTATCTATGCACCAAACACAAGAGCTCCTAACTTCATTAAAAAAAAACTTTACTGGTAATAAAGGAGTATATAGGTTTGGACACAATAATTATGGGGGACTTCAATACCGTACTCTCTTCAATAGACTGTAGTCAAAGAAAAAAGTCAACATAAAAACAATGGACTTAAGCAACACCATAGACCAACAGGAATTAACAGATGTCTATAGAATATCCCATCCAACAGAGGGTGAATACATATTCTTCTCAGCACCACATGGAACTTTTTCCAAAATAGATAACATTTCAGTCCAAAACAATGATCTCAACAAATACAAAAAAAAAAAAAAAAAAAAAAAAAAAAAAAAAAAAAAAAAAAAAAAAAAAAAAAAAAAAAAAAAAAAAAAAAAAAAAAAAAAAAAAAAAAAAAAAGGAAATCATCTCCTGTATATTATCAGGTCACAGTGGAATAATAAGTAGAAGTCAAAAGCAAGGAAAACTACAAAAAGGTCACAAATATATGGAGATTAAATAACCCACACTTCTGAATGATCAATGAGTCACTGAGGAAATCAGAAAGGAAGTTTAAAAGTTCCTTCAATCAAATGATAATGAAAACACAACCTACCAAAATCTATAGGATACAGGAAAGGCAGTTCTGGGAAGGAAGTTCATAGCCATGAGTGCCTACATTTAAAAGATAGGGAAAGGCCAATTAAATAACCCAATAATACACCTCAAGGTACTAGAAAGGCAGCAAAAAGCCAACCCCAAAACTAGTACACAAAAAGAAATAATTATGATTAAGGCAGAGATTAATGAAATAGAGATTAAAAGGACAATACAAAAACATTAATGAAACTAAGAGCTGGTTCTTTGAAAAGATAAACAAAAGTGACACTCTCAGCCAAATTCATTGAGAGAGAAAAAGAGAGAGAGAGAATATGAATCACATGAAAAATGTTCAATATCCCTAGCTATTAGGGAAATGTAAATCAAAATAACATTGAGATTCTATCTCATTTCAGTAAGAATGGCCAAGATTAACAAAATAAATAACAACACATGGTGGTAAAGAAGTCCAGAAGAAGGAATCCTTTTACACTGCTGGTGGGACTGTAAATTAGTTCAGCCACTTTGGAAATCAAGATGGACGTACCTTAGAAAACCAAAACAGAATGACCATATGATCCAGCTGTATCACCTCTAGGATTATACCCAAAGGAAAATAAATCATCATTCCATAGGGACATCTGCACTGCCATATTTAATGCAGCATTTTTCAAAATTGCAAAGGTATGGAATCAATCCAGATGTTCATCAACAGAGGACTGGATTAAAAAATTGTGGTACATATACACAATGGAATACTGTTTATCAGTAAAGAAAAATGAAATTTTGTCATTTGCAGTATAATGCATGGAAATGGAAAGTATCATTTTAAGTGAAATAACCCAGACTCAAAAAGAGAAATATTGCATGTTCTCACTCATACACAGGAGGGAAATATACCTTGAAGGAAAAAAAATTAAATAAATACACAGACCATACTTATTTGAAAATGAAAAATAAAAATAGACCCCATATGTGAGGGGAGGGGACTAGTGGGAGTGAGTGGATGATGCAACATAGAGGGATAAAGACAGAGAGAGAACAAAGCAAAATACAGGATGCAACTCTATGAATAAAAGAATAAAAACAAGCAGGGTATAATCCATGGTTGTATATGACTCATTACATGTTAATTAAAATTCTTACTTTTTCATTTAAAACTGATTTAATAGTTTCATAATGGATACAAAAAATGACTTATTACTCTGTACCCCACTAACATGTGTAAATAAAATAATAGAGAAAACCAAAATTTTGCTACCATAAAATTTTCACCATAACTTGACTGATACCAGTAACTATAAAACTTTGAAAACTGAAGGTAACATCTTTGACTACATGCTTTGAAATTCTTTTTGTTCTTGGTATTCAAAGTGCACTTAATTTTCTTGAGAGAAACTAGATTATGTCGCTTTGAAAATGAATCAGAAATAACTTCTCCTTCTATAAAACACACTGCACCCTTCCTTAATCTCAATGCCCCTTAGCCAAATCCTGCTGCAATGCCTTCTGTGCTTTTGGAGTCTTCAATGTTTTTCTTCAAATGAATTATTTCATTTTTCAAATTCTGCATCTTTTACAAAGTAAACTGGCCAGGCGTGGTGGCACACGCCTGTAATCCCAGCAGCTTCGGAGGATCGCAAGTTCGAGACCAGAGGCAGTCTGTGTAATTTAGTGAGACCCTATCTCAAAAAAAGTAAAACAATTGGGCTAGGGGTGCAGCTCAGTGGTCCAGCACTTGCAAGCATGAGGCCCTGGGTTCAAACCCCAGTACAGCAAATAAATAAATTAATTAATTAATAAAATAAACTAAAATAAAATAAAAACAAAAAAGGAAGCTGAATTTACAGTATCATATTTTTGAATACTTCCAAAAAACCATATCTTGAAATATTAATTTTAAAATGCCTCCTTGTTTAAAACTTTTAATTTATACTTTAATTCTTTCTTTGAGGATATGATTCAGTGAAACTAGGTATATAAGTCTAAGCTTATGTGAAGTTACCATTTCGAAAGGCTAATCAGTAATTTGTTTGGAATTCTTATTGTAAATTTCAGCTGTAAACTTATTTTACTCTGCTGGAAGAGCATTACATTCATGGACATTGGCTAATATATGGATCATCACCCCCATTTAAAAATTGGTCTAAGTTGCCAACAGAAACTTTGGACATTTTATTCAAGTCCTTAAAAAAATTTGGTCACAAATGCATATTACTACTTACCTGTACTTGTGGCAAAAATCTAACATGATAAACTTTATCATTAAACAGGTCTGAAAAAGTTTTCTGAAAACATTATTTTGCACTATATTAACTTTATTTAGGAACACTAGGATGTAAGATAATGTGTATATCCACCGTCTTCATTTTCAATAAACATTCTATTGTTTTCTTATCACATATTTTAGTTATTGTCAATTAACTAGATTATATACCTTGATTATACAATTTCAGATTTGGCAAGAATTTTAGAAAACATTGAATGCATTTGTCAATCCCAGATTGACAGTCAAATCAGCTAGGATGTTTTAAAAAAACAAAAGACTCCCCCCCTCAAAGATTCTGATACTGAAGATGAGAGTAAAAACCAAGGGTCTGTCATTTTTAAAATGTTATAAAATTATTCCAGTGAAGAGGTAGATTTGACTACTCTCCACTCTAGAACTGAATCTCCTCTAGGTTTTTGTCAAATCATTTGATCTATGATTGAACACGTTAGTTGCTAGCAAACTTTCTCCAAGCAATGATTTTCCTTTTTGATACATCCGTTGCAATAGAGTTTCTTTGTTGCTTTTATCTACTGATTTCGGTTACTGGCGGTGACAAAAACTAGTCTAATTCTTGTTTTCACATGACAGTTCCTTGAATATTTGAAGATACTTGAATGTCTACTTGAGCCTCCTTCAGGATAAACAATCCAAGTGCAAGCATATTTTTGTCTTTCTGATATTTTTAATGTTTATCCCAACTGATGGTGCTCTGGATGCTTTCACATCTCTCTGCTTGTTTTCAAGTATACTTCTCTAGGAAGCCTAAGAAAGGTACATTTTAAACACGAGAGTTCCCTGAAGCTCCTGAAGTTATCTTAGGTTAAAAATTGTCCTGTTAATTCATAGAGTTCTTACCCTAGCTGAAGTGATTCTATTTTCATGACATATGCTGATGCTAAGTCATGTCTTCTCCATCCAATTAATGTGATGGTTTTTTTTTAGATTCAAGTGCTAAGTTCTTGTGTTCTTATGTAAAGTTGGAATTGATACATCAGTGTACATTTTAATGGTATTTTTGGAAATTGATTTCCAAATGTATTTGCTCTCTTTCCTAGCTTCTTGCCATTCTTAAACTGGTGAGAATACTCTGTAAGACTTTATCCAATTCCAGGGATATGTGACTGGTACCTGAGATCTTGGATTCTCACCTAGAAATTTCCACACAGGTTGCTATCTCTTCAAAGATCAAAACTCCAAGAATGTTATTTAATGTATTTAGAAATGCTCACAAAACTATATTAATGCACCTTGTTTAAACAAACAAAAACTCCCCAAAAGTGAAATCATTTCAAATGTCCAGATACTGAAGTGTAGATACTTCCATAACTTTTCAGAATAGTAAAGCCAAGAAGTGGGTCGAGCATGATACAAATTGTTCTTTCCTTTTTATGCTTTCTTTTCAAGATTCTGCCAATCTGCCTTTTTTTTTCAAATTCCATTCCATACTGTGAACAACTGCCATTAATGAAGTGTAAGGCTGATGAGATCTCCTTTTTTCTTCCCAGTTTGTGAAACAGATCCCAAATTTGCTGACGTGCAGCTTCCCAGTGTCTCTCTTATTTGCCAAAATTTCTCAAAAATAACTGACACTTGGTCCATGATCTCACTTACAAGATCTGTGTCCTTGAGTATTTTTCCAAATCCCTGTAGGTGGTTTTGAACTTGCTTTGTGGCAGCAACAGATGGGAAGGGAAACAAAGGTAACAAGCTGCCATGTTGGTAAGTCAAGCTTGTTTGTTATCCAAAGTTATTAGAAAAATAAACTCTACCCCTTTTCTGACTTGAGTTTCCTTCCCACACTATAACATACCTCAAAGGCAGGGAGAGGCAATAGAGAACAACTAAGACCTGGGTCGGGGCTGGGATTTAGCTTAGTTGGTTAAGCACCACCCTACAGTCTCTGAGGTCCTGAGTTTGATTTCCTGCACCGTAAAAATGGGAGGAGGATATGACAATCTACTTCCAAGGCAATCCTGAAACAGTCAGTCATTGAAAATCCTATGAGGGTCACTATGAGTTGGACACTCCTTGATAGCACCTAACAAGACCTGGGTCTGTTACAGTAGATGCCAAGAGACTCATAGCACCTGAGTGTTTCTGAAGGGACAGACCCAGGAAACTCTCTTTTATTAAGAATTTATTATAATTTATTTCTGAGGTATTTTTTTATCCACTTCAAAGACCTCCCTCAACCCTTTTCTCTGACTTTATATCATACTGGAATTAATTAGAACATGCATCGCTCCAGCCCACATTATTGTTTGCTGCTTTTCTCTTCTTGGTGTGAGGAGTTTCATTGCCAAGGCAAGTTTACAGAGATTCTAAGAAGCATCCTCCACATGTCTGTCACCTTGTTGTGCTATGGGGGCTTGCATGTTTCTGTGATGCTGAAAGCTATGCTATTGGTATCTCAGATACTAACAGGGCCACCCATGGTGGACAGGTTTCAGCTGAGTTTCCAAAGTAGGACAGACTAGGCAGAAAATCAAGGCAGCACGCTTATGAAACAATTAGCCTGAATAGCTGAGAAACACTGACACATATAGTGCTGGAAAATGAGCCCCTCAGGCTGGAAGGCATTCAAAAGACAACTGAGGAAGAGCTGTCTCCTCAAAATAGAGTCAACTTAATGACAGAAATGGAATAAAGTCCCCCAAGAATGTCCATTTCCTGATGTGGCATGAATCATTGAGAAGAAACATAGTGTCTACAACACTGGGCTCAAACATAAAAAAGATCTTATGCATGGCAGTTTTGGGTAGTGTTTCTTTCTGTTGTATGTAGGGTTGCTATGAGTTGAATCTGACTCAATGGCACCAAACAACAAGAAGCATAGATACAATCAGATGAACTCCCACCAATGGAGTCTCATTTTTAGTAAGCATGGTATAGTCAGTATAGCTTGTCTGATTTCCTTAGTGAAGACCTAAATATATAGGCTTGTCATATTACAGTTCTATGAACTAAATCTGCTTTATTTTCCTGCCGCAAATATGATAGATTGCCTTCAGATCACTATGTCTCAGTCATATGGTAAAATATTTGACCTCATTTGGAAGACTCTCTTCTCCCAGGCTAGAATGCAGTTATACCTTTTCAATGTCCATTCTACCTGTTCCATTGCAAAGATCAGGCTCCTTTATGGGTGAAAGAGGTAAGAATTACAATTTCTGTTCCTTTTCTTTTTTTCCTCTTCATTTCCTTCATGTACCTTTCTCAAAAAATATCCACCTCTCAATCTCATGAGTACTTGAACTAATTTTTCCCTTCCCCTCCCCTTTTCTTTCCTTGCCTGTGACTGACATCATTTTTTTTGTCACTCACACAAAAAAATTAGTTCATTTTAGACTCTAGTCTTGTTTATGCCATTTTTGTGTGCTTGCATACCCTGCTATATTTATTTTTTGTTATTTTCTCATATATCTATTGTCAAATAATGTTTTTCAAGTTTAAAAGCAGTATAGATACTTATAGAAAAAATTTATATAAAAACTCAAGGAATTAATCTCCTCCTAACAAATCATTTGGGAGAAGGCCCTGGGAACTCACTCCCCAAAATCAATCTACCGCTGAAAACCCTATGAATATCAGAGAAGCAGTGACAAAAGTGTTTCACCTGTTGTACACAGGGTTGCTATGTGTCAGACATTGACTGGATGGCACCTAACAATAACAATAACAAATCATAGTCCTACCATTGAGAAATAAGCATGAATATATTTTGTGCCATTTAGACGTTTTGTTATTTTTGCTTTTGCCTTTAAGTTTTTTTAGTATACTTCAAAAATCTGAAGTCACTTGTGAGTTTTTATTCAACCACACTTCAAATATTTTTGTCTTTCTTCCTTCATCAAGATTATGTGCAATTTCAGTTAAAATCAAATTTTTCAAAGCTCTTAAATCCTCCCTGGTTTTCATTGCAGAGGATTTTTCATCTTTTCCTCTTCACATTTTAAAACTAAACCTTCTTAAATTGTAGATCTCACAGAGGGCAAGATCGAATTCTTTGCTTCTATAAACTGAAAGACAACATCATTGCTTTTTCTTATGGTTCCTGTGAAAGTTCTTCAATATCCAATTTCTCCTCATTGGTCACAATTAGGGTGGAATTGCTACTAGGTCCCTGTTCACTTGATTAATTCCTATTGTATCAGCAACTTAGCTTGTGTTTTCTTTTTTTTTTTTTTCAGTTTTCAATTTTTATTTGTTTTGCACCTGCTCTGAAATCTTCCCGTGTGTCTGTCAACTTGTTGTGTTGTGAGGACTTGCATGTTGCTGTGATACTGAAAGCTATGCCACCAATATTTTCAGATATCAGCAGGGTCACCCATGGTGGACAGGTTTCAGCTGATCTTCCAGACTAAGACAGATTGGGGAGAAGGAACTGAGAGCCCACTCTAGAGAAAACCCTATGAACAGCAGAGAAGCACTGTCAAATACAAAGCTGGAAAATGAGTCCCCCAGGCTGGAAGGCATTCAAGAAATGATTGGGGAAGAGTTTCCTCCTCAAAGTAGAGTCAACCTTAATGACAGGAATAGAACAAAGCCCCCGTGACCTCCTTTTACTGATGTAGCAAGACTCAAAATGAGAAGAAACATAGTGCCTGCAATAATGGGCTCAAACATAAAAGATTGCATGCATAGCATAGTGTTGGGCAGTGTTTTGTTTCTGTTGTATACAGGGTCACTATAAGTTGGACCAAACTCAACAGCAGCTACAACAATGGAAAAGTTCAGGTATTGCTTGATAAATAAGAAACAAAATGCTATAATCTCTGTGTTCTTGGTGAAAATTATATTCCTTTCTGAAGAACTTGCATCTTTTTACTAGTTTCAGAAAAAATGGAAAAAACTTCCCCTTCCATTAACATTTAACAACAGTACCAGCTTCTTTCCAGATTTATTGTCATGGGAATTGTATTCATTAGTTTTTGATCAATATTCTTTCCAGTATATTTATATCCTAGCACACCAGAATAAAACTATTGAACTCTAGTTTTGTATTAAATATATTTCTCTTTGAAATGAGGAAAACAGAATATAAATTTTTATAGGAAACTGTAACTACCTTCTGACATAAACTAAGAAAGATACTTAGCAAAATTTTATTTTGTGTATGACCAACACAAATTCAACTTTAAATCCTGACATGAAATTAAAATTTTTTCTTAACAGCAGTCTATAATCTTATTATAATTACTCTGTATTGAAAAATATTTTGTGTAGTTATATTGTCATTTTGGTCAGGGTTTTATACAACATGTATAAAATGTACATGTACCTGTACAAACATAAACTATATATCATTTTAAATACACGGCATTGTTATTGTAAGTACTTTATATTGTGAGGCCATGTACATTTCTAGACATAGGAAGCATTCAGTAGTTTGTTAGAGTTCAGTGGTGATAATAACCAATGAAGAAATGTTTCACCATACCAGTCTTTATGAGACAATTGAATCAGATAATATGTTTACATCTAGGGAGACAATTTGAGGTGAAGTTTTGTATCTCAAAATCAGGAATATTTTCCCAGATTTATACCCTGGAGACCATTTTTCTACCCCTAATCTAAATGGAATTACTGAAACTTATTTTGCTCAGTTACAGTTGTTGCTTTGTTAGCAAGTCTGTGCCTAAAAGTGATGAGAGAAGTTGGAATTAGAAGCTATTCAAAATTTACTCAAGCTCCTTCCAATATCTTCTTCAATGGTACTATCTGTCTATTCTATCAATTTCCTTCTCTCTCCAGGGTAAGTCCTATCTTCCTTTGGTATCAGCAGAGAGTTGATAAGTAAATGAGAAAAACACATCATTAATGTTCAGAGGTTTTCCCTGTGGTCAAAGAGCATTTGAGAAGTTGTTGTTGTTAGGTGCTGTCAAGTCGAGTCCAACTCATAGGTACCCTATGCACAGCAGATGGAAACACTCCCCAATTCTGTGTCAGGCACACCATCTTATTTATGCTTAAGCTCATTGTTGGTGAGTAGTGGTACTTAAGTATGAGTAAAAGACATTCACCAGCAGTGACATGTATTTAAAGGTAACATGCTACAGGTCTGCTTTACCTTTGCATCCACACCCAGAACCATGTCAGCTAACATGATGAAAAATTTTAATTTTTGAGATTTCAATATGAACAACTTTGTACTTTGGTTACTTTGATGTAATTTCATTTTAGTATAAATATACTTGCATTTAGCTTATTCTAAGCTATTTTTGTTGAGGAAACAAATGGAAATATACATTATTTTCAGCATGAAAATGCATGTAGTACTTTTGCTAGCAGAAACATTCTCAAGGTTTGTTCCTAAAGAAAACTTAAACCAGATGGTTTTACAAAGGCCTTATACAACAGAACAACCCATGAAAATGTACAACTGAGGGTAGTGTCACTCAAATTTCTGAGAAATCTGAATATTTTCTTGCCTAAGAATTCTCAGTCGATACAAACTTTCTGGTTTTAAAAGTAAATGCTGTTTCTTGGTTTTATGAGACAGTATGTGGTGGGGTTTTTGTTGTTGTTTTTTGTTTGTTTTTGGCATGGACTACCAATAATATTGTCAAGCTTCTATTTTGCCCAGATCTGGCAACCAAAATTAGAAGAAATACTTTCTCATTCTTTCTCCTTTAACTTGCCAAGTCAATCATTGCAATAGCACAACACACATCATATTGTGGCTCTTTGGAAGCCTTGGAAGAAAGTTTAAGTGCATTTGGTATCATCAATTGTGAGGAAGAGCAAATAATAGTTTCTATGTTTAGAAAAAGAATAAGTTTCAAAATAAGAAATCAAGTATAAATTTAAATAACAAGCTTTAATCTATGTAACTATATAAAACCTTTGAAAGTGATCACACTTGAATGCAAATTTATTATTTCTACTCTGGCTGTGCCACAGCTCCTAGTTACTTGCAACAAGCAATTTACTCTGTGGTCTTGTCAGTATCTATATATTTCCATGGTTTCCTACCTTCTCCCACAGAGTAAAATAAATGGTACCAAATAAGGTTCATTGAGTACATTAGTGAGAAATTTAATGGATGAAAAATCATTCTGATTTTTGAATACAGAATTATTACACATGGGTGTTTTAATACAGATATTTAATATATAGGCCAGGAGGTATTCTTCATCATTTAGCCTTATGTGAATTGTGTTGGATTTGGTCTTGGAGACTGTCATGAGCACAACATTTTTGAACAGGTGCTGGAAATAAACAATCATACACTGCCTTAGACATAATCTTGGCTTTACCTCAGATTAAGATATTTAGGAAAGTAATCTCAATAAGAGTTGAACTTATGTGTTGAGAACATTTTGCTGTGAAAATTAATTATATTGTTTTCTATGATTTAATACTTTTTGGTATGTATCAAGTTAGTTGTATGTTGTCAGAGCAGCTCAAATTAAGTAATAAAGCATTCTATACTTAGAGTAAAAAGGATTAGCTTTGAATTTTGATTCCATCCCAAGGATGAGATTGTTCTTATACTAACCTCCCTTGATTGCAAAATGAGGTAATAATCATATCCTTTCCTTTTTCCCAGGGCTCCTATGCATGTTAAAAACACATGACTCTAAAGCAACTGCAAATTATAGTTGGGAGTAACTTCTTTAAATATGCATTGCTCTCAAAATGCAATTAAACACAAAAGCAGGAGCATTTAAAACTCATGATGCTGGAATACCAAGTGCCCAGAGGGAGGATAAAAAACATTAATGAGATATAAGAGCAGTAAATATCTCAGTGGAAAAAAAATTTTTTTTCCTACTTGCTCTACATTACAGTGAAGTTAATATGCACAAAATTCAGGGAAAACTTTCTGTGGCCATGCTACCAGCCATGACCCCTTATGTGGGGAGTCAGGAAGGAGTGGCAGGTCAGAGAAGGCAGACCTGCTGTCAGAAACATCATTTGGATTATAAATTAAGGTATTAGGGGACGTCCTTGGGGAGGGCTGAGTTGTAAGAAACTGAAAATGGGAAACATTTGCCCTAGAGATAAATTCTTCACACAATATTCCATCTACTTCCTCAGAGACCATTCCTTCCAATTTTAAAACAATTCTGTTCACTAAGATTGTGAATTTAAATAACTCTTCTATAGCCAATTGTGGACTTCATTCTAAAAAAGAACCAAAAATATTTGTAGAAAGATGAAAATATTGCCCGGCTTGAAGTAGTTCACTTGGCTCGTATTATAGGCATAAAGTATGCTAACTGTATTGTGTACTTATTTTAACACATACCCTAAACTCTTTTTAGATTTACCATCTTGCTGAAACAGAATCAATTCCTACTTCTATGACACTATTAGGAAACATCTGTGAATTCCTTTGGACACCACAAAGAAAGCAAACACTTATAGAAGAATACCTACAATTTAAAGAACAAAACAGGTCAATTGAGACAGAATTAACCAATCCTATCCTCAACAATTTAGCTCAGTTGGTAGAGCACTGCACTGCAGTCTCTGAGGTCCCAAGGTCAATTCTCAGCACCGCAAAAATGGGAAAAGGGCCTGGCAATCCACTCCCAAGGCAATCCTGAAACAGTCAGCCATTGAAAACCCTATGAGGGTCACTATGAGTCTGATACCGACTCGACGGCACCTAACAACAACAACAACAACATCCTCAACAAAAGACAGTATATACTTCTAAGTACACACATACACACATACACAATTTACATGTACATACAAGATAGAAGGGTAAAACTTTTACTACCTATTTTAATAGGAATAGAGTCTTCAAGAAATATACTTTTCCATTCTTTCAAGCGGGAAAATCACAGCAGGCTCGATTATATTCTATAGCCAGAAGCAACACATCTTATTCATAGAGTAAAGGGGTAAATCACTGGAACATACAGTAGGAAAATACTTCTCTCAAACTTCAGGTAGTGAAAACCTCAAGAAGTAGAAAAATTTCTATCTTTATCTTGATTTGAAGTATTTCCTAAATCAGGGTATTAAATAAATGGAGTCTGAATTCCCTTTGCTAGAATTCATGGCAGGACATGGTAAGTAAAAATAATTGTAATAAATTATAAAGAATTGAAGCAACAATTGACAGAGGGGCATAGTCTAGTCTGGTTTGAGGAGCAGAAAGCTTCTTTTAATTTCATTCCTTTATTTTTACAGATCAAAGTATAATAATCACTGTAATTATTTGGCTGATGACCACAGATTCTTTGTGAGGGACAAAAATCTATCAATAAATCTGTAGTTAATGTAGTTAATGTTTCAAATGCTTATACACATGGAAAGTAAGTGTTCAAAAGTCACTTCCAAATACAATTAATGCACTGATGCACTGGTCTTTTCAAATAAGTTTGTTCAAATTAAAATGGAATAAGCAACCCACAGACTATTCATATGTGAAATCAGTAACTCATCCAAAATAGCATGCATTGCTGGAGTTATTTGCTAATTGGTCTATTTGATATTGATTTTCAGTAACTATATTGATTTTATTTTCTTGAGAATTAAAATATTTGTTTTAGAAAATGGAATTTGAGAAAGGCATATTGGTGCTCATCTGTAATCCCAGCAACTCAGGAGGCCACAGCCAGAGGATTGCAAGTCTGAGGCCAGAGGCAGTCCATGTAACTTAGCAAGACTTTTCAATAAAAAATAAAAAGGAGGTACAGTCCTGGGTTCAACACTCAAGTACAAAAAAAAAAAAAAAAAAAAAAAAAAAAAAAAAAAAAAAAAAAAAAAAAAAAAAAAAAAAAAAAAAAAAAAAAAAAAAAAAAAAAAAAAAAAAAAAAAAAAAGAAAAAGAAAGAAAGACAGAAAGAGAAATTTGAAATTTGAAAGCAGATATAGGAATCTTTAACAGAAAGAAAATTTGAGGACTCAAAGAATTTCCCAGGAAAATTTTTGTGGAATAATAGTTTCCATCAGTGAATCTGATGGGTTTGAGATAAAAGTAAAGGGACTCCTTCCATATCTTTAAATGTACAGGAAGAGAGTTTTCAGTGTTAGGCAAATGGACCTAAACAAATGAATAAATCTGTTGGCAAATGGACCAAAACAAATGAATAAATCTGTTTACCATAAGAACATTTTAATACTCAAATTTATGAATTAGAACCTAATCTTAGCTTTTCTCTGAGTCTTATTTCCTGAAAATTGGTGCAGTGACCACTCTGATTAACAGCAGTTGTCTCTTCTGAGATTCTACTGTGCATATACATATATAGACTATGATTTTGTTAGAAGGTAATAGGCAGGAAGAAAGGGAACAGAGGGCTCTGCAGCCAGATACCTCAGCCGAGCCATATGCTTCCCAGCCACCTGTAATATGAAGGTCAATGTGAGTCTTCTGTGGGATAAAGGCTTTGGTCTGTGGTCAGTGCTTCTGTGATAGATAATCTCCTTACAAACATGATACTTACTAGAAGGAAATAGAGAATTAAAGTCACTACTCACTTCTACAGTCATTCAGGAAGAATAATAACTGTGTGAGACATACACCATGCCCAGCAATCGAAAAAGACATTGTTTACTGGATTCTGCTCCCTTATCAAGACCAGTTGCTCCCTGGATTTCTAACCTTTTGAAATGTCTGCCTCTGATTCCAATCCTTTGTCTTTGAAGACACTGGGAATCCATTAACCCATTCCAAGCACAGGACTCAGGGGTAGAACATTTATTTCCTTCTTCTGAAGGATCAAACCCCACTATAAAGCTCACAGTTGACCTTAGCTCTACGCAGCACTAGTGCTATTACTACTGCTGGCCTTCGTGCCTTGAAGGTGTACTATCTTCACAATCTATCTCTATACTCTCTACCTTTAATAAACTTAGTCTATGCTGTATACTGGCTGCAGCCGTAGCCCTGTGGCATCCGATCCCATCAGATTTCTGAAGCTAAGTAGGGTCAGGTGTGGTTAGTACTTGAATGGGAGACTGCCTGGGAACACCAGGTGCTGTAGGCTTGGGAGATGGACCTGGCAACCCACTCCCAAAAATCAATCCGCGATTGAAAAACCCTATTAACTGCAGAGAAGCACTGACAATAGTGCTTCACCTGTTGTACACAGGGTCGCTATGAGTCAGATACTGACACAACAGCACCTAACAACAACAACACGCTGCATACTATAATTTCTGTCTCTTGTAAATTCTTTTATGCAAGGAAACACAGAGGAACTGAGGTATCTATCTGCTGCTGGGGAAGGAGAAGGTAGTTGCCTGTCATGGACCTCCCAGACCCATGCTTCCTTCTCCAGACCCACCCACCCATGTTCCCAGTGTCTCCCTGATAATAATTTCATGGGTCTCCTATAACAACAGTATGTGAAAAATCAGTTCTATGCTAACAGAATATTGAACATTTAGTTTTTCCAAGTTAGTGTCTACTTCACAATTACTTTTACTTTAATGAGTTATAACCAAAAGGACATCTGCCCAGATGTCCTTTTTTAATAGAAGCCTTCCCTGTTAAAATCGTGTATTCCTATCTTGTAGTGTGTTGTCACTAGGCACCATCCAACGGGGTCTGACTCATAGTGACCCTCATAGGGTTTTCAGTGGCTAATTGTTTTAGTATTGCTTTGGGAGTGGATTGCTACATCCTTCTCCCATTTTTGTGATGCTGGGGATTGACCCCTCTTAGTTGCCCTTTTTATACTATTTTTCATCTTCTAAAATGTTATATACCTTACGTTTTATAGTTATTATTATTATCTCCTTTGCTGAAATGAATGGATGTAACAAATACTAGAAACTGAATAAGACAGAAGATGACTAAAAGAAAACTTATCCTACCTTTGAAATAAAACTAAACAAAAGAAACACAAACAAAAACTACCACCTGTACTACTACTTCCTGGTAATGGAAGTTCACCAACTAGATTTCAAAGTAGGTATTTACACAAGGTGAATGTTTGGGAAGTGGGGAACAAGGGGAACCCAGGAGAAGCCTCAGGCCTGAGTCTTGTTGTAAACAGCAATGAGGCATTCTTTCTGTGCAACATCATGAACTATTGCCTCCTCTCACTGTATTGTTGGAACTTAGGAAAAAGAGATAAAGAAAGAGAGAGAGAAGGCAGTATCTTGATCACCGGAATGAGAAAATTTAAGCTAAATTTACATTGGCTATATGTGACCTTGGGAGAAGGGCCTGGCAATCCACTCCCAAGGCAATCCTGAAATAGCCAGCCATTGAAAACCCTATGAGGGTCTCTATGAGTCGGTTACCGACTCGACGGCACCTAACAACAACAACAACAATATGTGACCTGAACATTTCAGATTCTTAAATCTGAAGGTTTTTGTACGTATTGCAATGTCAGAAATTCTCAGATACAAGTAAACATCACAGACAAAGAACATTGGGAAATAGAAATATTTCTGGGTCTTGAAAATCAAAATTGTAAATGAAATGGTATTGTACCATTGAATTTCTTCCATTATTCAACACCTGCATCTAACAATTTAAAGAGTCACATTATGTCTCTAATAATTCATACACAAACTAATAACAATTATTAAATATTTTTGATAATAGGGATTATCACTAAATTTTCTTTGCAATTTCTGAAATTTAATATGCTGCTAAAAGTTTAGCTAGCATTATCTTGAGTAGATGCTGTTGCAATTATAATATGAGTTAACATGGCTTATGATGATGCCCATAAGAGAAAACAAAAAACAATAAAAATTCATATAAAATGCAAGTAAATTTGCATTTTAAAGACTCACATTATTTAATACATTTAAAACATTTATATACAGTGATATATGAAAAATCCCCTGGGATAAAATGTATTACATTTGAATTCAACAAAATTCTCTTTGTATCTAAGTACATTCAGATATCCACAGAGAAAATGTAGATGAATATCACTGGCATTCACTGTTTATCCATGATGCAGCTTGTAGGGAAGACCAGTTAGCAAATCTAAATGTAGGTCAAAACACTCAGTTCTGGGAAGATAGCATGTCCATTGCTACTTTACTAACATTATTTTCTGTATCAAGCAATTACCTCCAGACTATCAGTAAGGCAAAATAAATAAATAAATAAATAAATAAATAAATAAATAAATAAATAAAATTGTTGTTGTTGTTGTTGTTAGGTGCCGTCGAGTCGGTATCCAACTCATAGCTACCCTCATAGGGTTTTCAATGGCTGGCTGCTTCGGGATTGCCTTGGGGGTGGATTGCCAGGTCCTTCTCCCATTTTTGCAGCGCTGGGAATCGAACTCAGGACCTCAGAGACTGCAGTGCAGCGCTCTACCAACTGAGCTAAATCCCAGCCCAAATAAAATAAATATAAAAATAAAAAAAATATAAAAATTAAAAAAATATCAAACCCCATCCTTATAAATTTAAAATTTGGAATTAAAACACCCTTAGAAAAATGAGCCTATTTTTCTTAATATAAACTAAGTAGAGAAGTATAGGTAAACAGAAAGTTTATAGAGAAAGAAGCAAGCTCATGTATCATGAGAAGGCAGAATTTTAAGCAGCCTAAAAAGTTTTATTTAAGAACTTGACTTCAAATGCAACCTACTCCATTCTACAGTGAGACAGAGTGATGTTTCAAATGTAAAAGGTAGATCACTCCTGACATATTTGGGCCAGGTACAAAATTAGAATATTTACAGTATCAGGGACTCTCGCCAATTGTTAAAAAGTCATCCTACTTTTTGGTGTAATAAGGAGCTCCTCTTCGCTTAATTTGCCTGGTACCGCTTATGTAAGCAGTTTACAATTTTCTTTCCTGGAATATAATGAGGATTTATTCATTTCACTGTCCTCCTAATTTGCTCACTCATAAGCTAAAAGAAAAATGGATGTGGCTTTGATATAGAGAAAAATAACCATCCACGTGACAGGACAGCTCCCACTATTGTGTCTGAGATGACAGCTTGAAACTAGTCGTCATGGTTCAACGGGGATGAGAAGATTGAGCAAAAAACTTCCCCAGTCCTTTCATTAGGAAAATAGACAATTCACAGGGGAAACACAGTCTATAATTTTAATAGAAGAGGAAAATTGTTCAGCAAGGAGAAAAACAAAAAGAACCTGTATTTTCTATTTTTTAATGGAACTGGATATAAAATAAGGGCACTGACATGCCTCCCTTTGTCATTTCAGGTCAAAATATTACTTTACATAACATATTTGGTAACTATTTTAGAGATGAAAGATAATTTTGTGATTTTAACAAGTTTAAAATATCAGGCATATTTCTAAGACCTCAAACACACTTGTGTACTCCCAAAGGACTTCTGTAGGTAAGGATTTGATCCAAAACTTGTCCATTTCTTTCTTTCTTTACTTTTCTTTTCTTTTGTTTTTTTTTTTTTTTTTTTGGTAGTACTGGAAGATTGAACCCAGAATGCTCCACCTCTGAGTGCATCCCCATCCTTTTTTTTATTTTTCATCTTGAGACAGGGTCTCACTGAACTGTGCAGGCTGCCTCTGGTCTCGAACTCATGATCTTCCTGCCTCAGCCTTATGAATCACTGGGATTACAGGTGTACACCACAGGGCTTGGCAAAACTTGTCCATTATTTTGATAAGCAGTGAACAAAATGCTAGGGCTCTAGAAGTTCTTTCGAGTATACAATTTAAAGAAAATGCTACATGTGCCTGCCTCACAAGCTATCACTCAGTGACTACCCAAGAATACCCCCAGGTAAAAATTTACTGTGCTCAGTGGGCCTGGCAATTCCAATTTAGGAAGAAGCCTGAATCTTAGCTTAAAGAGTTTAATATGTCATTTCTACTGTCAGTCTCGAATCCCTTCCAGAAGTAGTTAGGAAGAAATTACTGTGAATATAGTAGATTGTGAGGTGCTTTCTGCAAGATAATGGCATAATTTCCCTTATATTTTTTAATCTTTTTTGAGCATAAAATGGAAACAATAGTTAACTGTCATTTATAAATGCATTTTCTTTTTTCCCATTAATCTTATTTTATTAGTAATTTTTAGTGTACAACTTAAAAGTCCTTATGTTTCCGTATAGGCAAACCATTGTACATTGCTCATGTTCATCTCCTCCATTACCCTCTCCTGATCCTCTCCTGATCCTCCTCTTTCCCACTAATGGTTTCTCTTCTACTTGCATGTCTTGTGTGTGTGTGTGTGTGTGTGTGTGTGTGTGTGTGTGTGTGTGTGTGTGTAGATGCATCCATATATTGCCTTAAGGGCAAGACATATGATTTTCTCTTCCTTTCTCCCAGTATCCATTCATTCTGCCCTCTACTCTTTCCTTTAGTCTGTTATCTTTCTCCACATAGGCCCCTTCTACTCTCATGACTTAAATATTTTATCATTGAATAAATATTGAAACTGAATATCCACATTTGAGGGAAAACACATGTTTGCCTTTCTGGGTCTGGCTCATTTCACTTAAAAATCATGATACCAAGTTCATCCATTTTCCTGAAAATGCCATAATTTTGTCCTTCAGTATGGCTGAATTAAATTCCATGGTGTACATATGCTGCAATTTCCATATCCACTCATCTGTTGATGGATACCAAAGCTGATTCCTTATCTTGGCTATTATTAATAGCACCATTATAAATGTGGATGAGTAGATATCTCTATGGTATGTTGACATATTCTTCTGGGTGTATAGTCAGAAGTGGTGTAGCTGGGTCATATGATCATTCTATTAGTTTTTGAGGAATCTTCATACCGATTTCCTTAGAGGCTGCACCAATCTGAATTCCTATTGATTTTTTTGTCTATATGTTCATCTATTGATGAGAATGGGTTATTGAAGTCACTCAATATTATTGTATCTGGACCTATCTGTTCCTGTAAGTTGTATAGTGTATTTCACTTTTTTAAGTAAAGTTGGGTGCACTGATTGTGTGTGTGTGTGTGTGTGTGTTTGTATAATATAGAGGCCTGCAGCCATACCACTGTAGTATCCAATCCCATCAGATCTTGCAAACTAAGCAGGGTTGGGCCTGGTTAGTACTTGGATGGGAGATGGCATGGGAACACCAGGAACTGTAGGCTTTGGGGAAGGACCAGAAAACCCACTCCCAAAAATCAATCAGCCATTGAAAAGAAGCACTGACAACAATGTTTCTTCTGTTGTACTTAGGGTTGCTCTGAGTTGGACACCAACTCAATGACACCTAACAACATATAAGATATATATTGTTATTGTTGTTAGGTGCCGTTGAGTCATGTCTGACTCATAGCGACCCTTATAGGGTGTTCAATGGCTGATTGTTTTTGGGATTGCCATGGGAGTGGATTGCCATGCCCTTCTCCCATTTTTGCAGTGCTGGGAATGGAACTCAGGACCTCAGAGACTGCAGAGTGGCGCTCTACCAACTGAGCTAAATCCCAATATGTGTGTGTGTGTGTGTGTGTGTGTGTGTGTGTGTGTGTGATATAGATAATACATATATATGTATGTATATACACATAATTGCTATACCTTATTGATCTATTGTTCCTTTTATTAATATGTGGTGACCTTCTTTGTTTCCTTGGACTAGTTTTGTCAACTAACTGCTCCTTTTTCTTGGCTTCCAGTTGCTTGGTATATCAATTTTCATCCTTTCACTTCAGTCTATGGATGTCCTTTCCAGTGAGATGTGTTTCTTGCAGACAAAAATTGTTGAACCTTGACTTCTAATACAGTTTGCTAATATGTTTCTTTCAACTGGACAGTTAAAACCATTTATATTTAGGGTTAATGCTGGGGTTTACCTCAGTTGGTAGAGCACTGATCTACACTCTCTGAGGACCCAGGTTCAATCCTCAGCACTGCAAAAATTGAAGAAGGATGTGCCACTTCACTCCAGAAGCAATTCCAAAACAATTAGCCATTGAAAACTCTTTGAGTGTTGCTATGAGTTGGACCTAACTTGACAGCACCTAACAACAGCAACAACATATTTAGGGTTATTATTGAGAGTGGTTTTCTGGTTCTTGTGTTGAGTATTTTCCTGTTTGGTTCATATACTATTCATTCTTTTCTTTCTCCTTTATTTATATTCTGGGTTTGCTGGTTTTTTAAGTTAGACATAACTGATTCTTTCTAGTTCTCTTTAGTTTGCTTGTTCCTCTTGTGAAGTTTATTCCTCCCTGTGCTCTCATAGTGAAGATTATCTTTCTTTTTCCTGTGTGTGTGGGATTCCCTTAAGTATCTTCTGTAGTGCTGGCATGGTGATCATATGTTGCTTTAGTATGTGCTTATCTTGGAAGGTCTTTCTTTCTCCAACAATTTTAAGTGATATCTTTGATGAATATGATAATTCTGATTGGCAATTATTTATTTTCAGACCTTGAAATGTATTTCTCCATCCTCTCCTAGATTTTAGGGTCTGATGTAATTCTGTGGGTTTTCCTTCATAAATGAGTTGGTGATTTTTCTCTTGCAGCTTTTAACAGGGTTTTTTTCTATAATCTTGCCATTTTAATTACTATGTGTCATAGGGCAGCCCTTTTCTGGTCGTGTCTGTGCAGTGTTCTAAATGCCACTGTGTTTGGATATTCATTTCTTTCCCCAGAGATTGGGAATTTTCTGCTATAATTTCACTAAATAAGTTTTGTGTGGCTTTAATTTTTATCTCAGATCCTTCTTCTACCCCATGGGTTCTTAGGTTTGGTCTCTTGATCATGTCCATAAGTTCTTGAAAATTGTAGTCATATTCTTTTATTTTTTTTTTGTTGAATGTAGTATTTCCTCAACCTTATCTTCCATCCTGTATATACTATCTTCTGCTTCATCTAGTCTATTGGTAATGCTTTCCATTGTATTTTTTATTTCATTTCTTGAGGTCTTCACCCTCTTGTCAGCTGTCATGCTAGGGGATTTGCGTGTTGCTG
This sequence comes from Pedetes capensis, assembly GCA_007922755.1. Taxonomy (NCBI): domain Eukaryota; kingdom Metazoa; phylum Chordata; class Mammalia; order Rodentia; family Pedetidae; genus Pedetes; species Pedetes capensis. The sequence goes on along the minus strand of VMDO01026108.1, from coordinate 3,942 downwards.
TGATGCTGAAAGCTGTGCCACTGGTATTTCAGATACCAGCAGGGCTACACATGATGGACATGTTTCATCTGCACTTCCACACTAAGACAGATTAGGGAGGAAGATCCAGAAGCCCACTCCCAAAGCAATTTGCCTTTGAAGACGCTACCAATAGCAGAGGAGCACTATCAGATATAGTGCCAGAAAATGAGCCACCAGAGGCTGGAAGGTATTCAATAAATGACTGGGGAAGAGTTACCTCCTCAAAGTAGAATTGATCTTAATGACAGGGATGGATTAAAGCCCCTGGGACCTCTTTTTGCTGATGTTATATGACTCAAAATGAGAAGAAACATAGTGGCTGCTACAATGGGCTCAAACATAAAAAGATTGTGTGCATGGCACAGTGTTAGGTAGTGTTTCATTCTGTTATACTTGTGAATGAGATCTGACTTGATGGCAGTGAACAAACAAAACACTGAGCTCTTCATTTCCAACACACACACACACACACACACACACACACACACACACACACAATTTTTTTTTCAAAATCTCAATTTCCTTGCTGAATTTCTGATCCATTTTGCTGACTTTATCTTCCATATTGGTGACTTTCTGACCTAGGTCCTGTATTGATTTCCTTACTTCATTCATTTGCTTCTGTCCTCTTTGAAGTCATTGATTATTTTTACAAGTAAACTTTTGAACTCTTTGTCTTCATTTTTCATTTCAACTATTTTAGTATCATAAGCACCCAAATAGGAGAGCCAAAATAGCTCAATTCACATAGTAGAAATGCACCACATATTTTTTATCTTCTTAAGCTTTCTTCATCCTGGGAATATAACAGAAAACCACCTAGTTCCTGATCCTGGATATTATAAGTTTAGAAAATAAGCAAATGAACACTCACAAAAATCTCAAAATTTTAAATTGCTATGAAGGAAACACGTGGTCCTATTCTACAGAATAACTGAGTAGTTGTGCTTAGGCCACAAGAAAAGATAATCACAAAGCTCCTCAGGGACAATGTGGCATCAAAGATGGAGAAGGGCTACACATTTAGGATGAATAAAAGGATGTTGAGCCAGAGGAGGCTGTATCCCAGCAGTGTCTCACAAAGCTAAGTCTAGTCTGTATGATGATTACTAGTGGCAAATAACACTAGAATCACAGGAAGGGGGTGTTAGATATAGATTTAGACTTTGTACACAAAAGACAAACAGTGAAAAATTTGCATATTTGAGAGACTAGATAGTAGTTTAATGGGAATTAAAGGAGGGAAAACAAAAGAAAGAGGTCATTTAGATGGCAATGCATTGCATAAGAGGCAATAGAGCCTTAAACTAAAGGAGTGGTAGAAGAAATGCAGAGGAGGAAATAGATTCAGGGACATTATGAAGTTCAAGAAACAAAAACAAAACCAGGACTTAGACATGAAGAAGATGGAGGGCATAAGAGAAGGGAAATGTGCGATGATCCTGATCTGAAACTTTTGGGATGTTGATGCCATTTAGAAACAGAACATAAGGTAAAGAGCAGGTGTTAGAAGGACATTTATGCATTTGCTTATTCTCATATATTTAATTGGATGCATTCTTAAGAAATACAAGTGTAAAAATCCAGTGGAGAAGGGGATATTAGGTTTGTGGCTGAAGAATTTAAAGGAAAGGTTAATTACATCTGGGGAAATGAAAGTAGAGATCTTTACTTAAAAGGATAGAAAACAAAGATGGTCAAACTCTTTGACAGACATTAGAGACAACAGAGAGGTGAGGTCTGCCTAAAATTATGTTTGGTATAGATGTAACTAAATATTATACATTTAGCAATGGAGGATAGAAATTAATAGAGGAGCCCAAACAGGATTGTTGTATGAGGAGATCATGGTGGCTTGGTGGCCAAAATGGAGAAAGTTTCAAGGCAGCCAGTGAGTGCCACAACAGTAGATTTAGAGGTGGTCTCATTGAGTGGTTTTTCATGGTGCCATTCTGGAAAAGTTACCACAGCATTTTTGATGAAATACATAACTGAACACTTGAGACAGGAAAAAGTATGTTCAGTAGGACTTCAATTAATGCACTATACATATATTGGGAAGGAAGGCTTTGATAAACCTTTTGAGGAAGGAGTAGGTTCCAGAGTGTGGGACTACATTCAAATAAAATAGATCATGCTAAACTGCTGTTCAAGGAGTTGGGCTTGGTTAACTCTTGTTATTTTGCTAAGCAGCGTATTCAGGTTTGTGGATAAAGATAACAGTGGCTGAGATTCTAGAGGAGAGGGTGAACCAGAACTATCAGTAATTCTCCTCCTCTTCTTCCTCCTTCTCCTCAGCCTCCAGTTTTGTAGTCCATGAGGTCTCAGCTTCTCTTGTACAGAGATACTGAGGAAATATTTAGTCATTATTGCTCTGAAGATGAACTGTCTCAGAAGAATTTACTCCCATTCAATGTAGATATCAATCCTGATCATAACCAATAACTGTTAATAAGTATTATTTTTGAATTAGGGAATTATTTATTGAAAATTTAAGAATGAAGATCACCTTTATACCACTAATAATAATTTACATACTCATTTGGTGTAAAATGTACTTTCCCTGAAAAGAGAAGACTTAAATATAAGTTGACTTTTAACCTTTAATTGAAGTTAAATATTTACTTTTCCTTCCATATTAACTAATTCAAAAGTTTGGTGATATGTGGTTAAAGTAGTTTTTATTTTTTAGGAAGGTATTGATATTGCATAATTATACTTTATTTTCTCTGGAAGCATATGAAAAATTTGTCAGTTGTGAGGATGCTTTTAACTTAATAGATTAAAAAGATCCATATGAAAGTTTAGATGACCTCTGGGACAAGGTACACTTTAATAAATTAGTATGGGATAATCTAGGGATCAGCTACTGCTAAAGACCTTATGAATTAATGGGCTAAATTATCAAGAAGTTAATAGAAATTTTTTTAAGTTTAAATGTATAAGATGTATGTAAAAGCCAGGTTCAGTGACTCACGCCTATAATCCCAGCAACTCAGAAGGCAGGAAGATGGCAAGTTTGAGGCCAGAGGCACCCTGCATAACTTAACAAGACCTGTATTAAAATAAAATGTAAAAATGGGCTGAAGGTGCAGTTCAGTGGTAGAGCTCTTGCAAAGGATGTATAAGACCCAGAAAAAAGAAAGAAAGAAAGAAAGAAAGAAAGAAAGATTTATGTAAAGTTTAAATGAATAAGTTTAAATGTATGGTCTTTAAAAAATTGAAGGGTTATTTCCCTAGGGAAAATGTACTAATGCAAGTTCTAGGCAATCTAATTTTAATCCTATAAAGTTGTTTAGGATTAAAAAACTCTTTGGGGCTGTAAATCCATGTTACAGCTCTAATTAGTTCTCTAAACAGATAACCACACTGTTGGGATTTATTCCAAAATACACAGTCATTTTTTTAAATTAAAATTGATTTCCTATATTTTTCCTTTACTAATAAAATGACTAAATCCATAAAGATATCACTCCTATAAATACATTAAATTATAGAGATGATCTGTTGAGATGGTAGTTATTTTTTTCAATCTGATTGGTATGAAATGTTGTGCTCTCAAAGAATGGTAGAAGATCCAGTTACAGGGTGCTGAATGATTTGATAACCATAGTAAAAAATGTATCTTTGCAAAACATTTTCTGGAATGTATATTTTTGTAATCTCCCTTATATTTCTAGTTGATATTTTTAACTGGAGTTATTCCTTCAAAAGTAATGTTGTAGGTCAATACAAATGGACTAAAAATCACATGTAATTGTTCTAACAAGATAGAAACAAAGACCACTACAGGAAAAGTTTCTATCTTAAACAGAAATGGAACCCAAGGACATATAGAAAAATACTATATAGTAAAAGATAGAGAAGACTTGGATGGGAAACTTAGATAGGAAGGGGGGAGGGGGGAAACATAGAGGAGGG
>VMDO01026107.1:0-27210 GCA_007922755.1 Pedetes capensis | reverse complement strand
TGGATAAGAAAATGATAACTAACTCAAAGAAATAAACGCATATGTTATTAGCGTTCAATTGTATGCTTACTTGAGAAAGTTTTTAATGTACGCTGTATACCAAGCACTATACTAGATTCAGTAAATCACTAATGATGCTTCCATAGTGCATCACTGATTCAAGATAAAAAATAATGAACCATTCATCTGTGCCTCTTCCTAATTAAAGGAGACAGATTGGTATGTTTTCTTTTAGATTTAGAAAGTAAGGACCACTTATTCAATAAAATGGACATCAAAACTTCAAGGAATATGAGACCATCTTCAAGTAAATTGATCTGTCCTTTAAAAAAATGGTTCATATTTCACTCAAGTATTAAGATATTGAAAAAGATTTTTTAAATTACAGTATTCTCAATTATGCCAGTTGGTTGAAATGAAGAGTTATCTTTTTGATCACTGACGCTTATAAAGTATTCATTCATATAACCTCCTCCTGGATCAACACTCTTCCCTTCCCCACATCTGTTCACTTGTTCAACACAGGGCTTATTTTTAGTTTACATGATTTTTTTTTCCCTCAAGACGTTTTCAAATCTATACCTCTCAGTTCTCTTCTGTAAGCAAAGATTACATTTTCTTTCTGTCTTGGTTATTGATAGAATAGCAGAGTCCCTGAGCCCAAGTTGATCAAATATTCTATTTCTCTGTGTTAAGGCATATTTTCCTTAGGGGATACCATAATCATCCTAGAGCCTGTAAAGTTGGTATTATTATGGTGTAGAAAGGAGATTCACTCGGCCATCAAATGTTGATTTTGCGTCTCAAATTCCACCTACAGTGTTGTCCATTATGAAACTTTAATACACAAGAAGCAGTTGGATCTCATGGACCCACTGACTCAAAAACAAAAGCAAACAAAAGAATGATTTCTAAATTAGAATGTGAATATATATGTTCACATAAGAAAGGTCTCTGTTCCTCATCTTGTATCCCTTATCTTAATACATCCCATCAGCTTGCCCAGAAGAAAAGAGTATGTGAAATTAAAAAGGTAAGCAGTGAATAAAAAGTAGGAAAAATAAGAATGATAATTTTAATATAATTTTATAATCATAAAAGTGACATTTGGCTTCTGGGTAAGACCGAATGAGAGAACTTGTCTTTCTTTCCTGGAGAATTCCTTTGTGTTTTGCAGGGTCACATTGGGGTAACACTACCTCCCAAATCTTCCTTAGCCCACCTCCTTGACTTCCAGTATTCATTTTCTTCTTGCTATTATAACTCATCACTCACTTTCCTGTTCCCAAGTAGGCTATGAGGTCTATGTAGGAAAAGACTGAATATGTTATTTCTATATATTCAAACAGGCCGGCAGCCGTATCACTGTGGCATCTGATCTTGTCACATCTCAGAAGCTAAGCAGGTTTGGGCCTGGTTAGTCCTTGGATGAGAGACCACTTGGGAACACCAGGTGCTGTAGACTTGGGAGAAGGACCTAGCAACCCACTCCCCCAGAAAAACAATCAGCCATTGAAAACTCTATGAATAGCAGAGAAGCACAATAATAGTGTTTCACCTGTTGTACACAGGGTCACTATGAGTTGGACACCTACTCGACAGTACCTAACAACAACAACGACAACAACAACAATATATTCAAACACTACTATATAGTGAGTGTTGAAAAATATTAAATGAAGGAAGCAAGAGAAGGGAACAGAAAAGAAGAAAGGAAGGGAAGGAGAGGGGAATAAAGAAAGAAGAGAAGATAATAAAGAAGGAAAGCAACTTCAATTGGTCATCCATATGTACCCGTTCTGCATCCATAAATTCATGCAGCTTTAGGTCAAGAGTATGCTCTCCTAACTTGTACCATATAATTAGGCCTACGTGATGACATCTGAAGTAAAGATGCCCAGACATTTTGCTTGTCATTATTTCCTAAAATATATAACACTGTTGTTGTTGTTAGGTGCTGTCAAGTTGGCATCCAACTCATAGAGCACTATTGTCAATGCTTCTCTGCTATTCATAGGATTTTCAATGACTGATTGTTTTTTGGAAGTGGGTTACTGAGTCCTTCTCCCAAGCCTACAGCACCTGGTGATCCCAGGCAGTCTCCCATCCAAGTACTAACCTGGCCCAACCCTGCTTAGCTTCTGAGATCTGATGGAATCAGATGCTACAGAGGTACAGCTGCAGGCTAATATAACATAGCAACTGTTTATGTAGGATTTATGTTGTATCACATATAAGTAATATAGGGATAAAGTAGGGGCTGTGATTTAGCTCAGTTGGTATAGTGCCGCTCTGCAGTCTCTGAGGTCCCAGGTTCAATTCCCAGCACCGCAAAAATGGGAGGAGGACGTGACAATTCACTCCCAAGGCAATCCCAAAACAGTCAGCCATTGAAAACCCTATGAGTGTCGCTATGAGTTGGACACAACTCCACAGCACTCAACAACAACAACAACAACAACAACAACAACAACAACAAGGATGAGTTAAAGTGCATAGGATGATTCATATAGGTTATATACAAATCTTATGCCATTTTATATGAGGGACATGAGCACTTGTGGGTTCTGGTGTCCACAGATAGTTCTGGAACATATTCCATACAATAGTAAGTGTTGACAATGTATTTGCTCCATACTGCTAAAAGCAAAAGATTCATATTCAACAATAGCATTTTTTCTAGTTTCTGTCATGTTTTTTCCTTTCTTTATACCTTTAAATAGTGCTAAAAATTATTAACTTTTCCAACAATGACTGGGACTGGGATTTAGCTCTATTGGTAGAGTGCTGTTCTTCAGTCTCTGAGGCCCTAGGTTCAATTCCCAGCAACACAAAAATAGGAGAAAGAGTTGGCAGCCCACTCCCAAAACAATCCTGAAACAATGAGCCATCAAAAACTCTATGAAGAGCAGAGAAGCACTGACAGATTCTCAGGCATGGCATAGTGCCAGGAAATGTTTCATTCTGTTGTACATAGGGTCCCTATGAGTCAGACCTGACTTAAAGGCATATAACAACAAACATTGACTATCATTTAGGCTATTTTCTGCTTTCATTTAGGGAATGTTGTTAATTTAATCAATAAATTACGTTATATGTCCCCACCTCTAGATTACAAGCTCCACTGGGGCAGGTGTTATTTTTGTCTTTTTCACAAATAACAAAATCCTTGGTGATACAGTATTTGTTAGATGAATAAATTTGAGTTAAATCTTTTGACTTTTGTGTTAAATGTTCCTCAAATTTTTCTCAGGAAATACTAGAATTACAAAAAGGAAGAAAAAGAATTTTTAAGGTATTTGGTATTTCTATAATAAAGTGGATTCTTGGTTAATTGACAAAATAATTTTTAAAAGAAGCTATTGAACAAGGTCAAAATCTCCATGGTTGCCTTAAGGTGCAGGGTTCCGTTATAATTTTGTTTGAACACAGACTTATTCACTACAGGGTTGTGCTAATATTTGCTTGAGACAAATATGCTCAGATACAGATTACTTTTTATCTCAAAAATCAATACATTAAATCTTATTGGGAACAAGAGAGCAGAAACTACTTTGTCTTTCCCATCTTGATATTTGGGGCATTTAGCATGGTCCCATACACATAGTAATAGTAAAACAGAAATGTTTGATCTGGGCATTAAATGAATGAATACAATCTCTACACACAAAACTAAGTTTCAAATATGCAACATGATATAAAGAAGTCACATTATAAGAAACAAGTTCAACTGCCAACTCTGACACTAATTACCCATGTCACCATGACCTTTCTGAACCAGTTTCTATGGAATTAAGGAGCTGAGTTAAATGAATTCTCATGTTCTATCCTGACCCTTCAGATTTTTTTTCACTATTTTATGCTCAGAAGTTCATTTTAAGACAGTTTTTGTAACTTGAGTGGCTTTTCCCTGCAGAGCCCATGTTTTTAAAAGCAGCAAAACCTATCAGCTATCCCCAAAAAAACTAGTTTGCCTTAAATTTAATGTATGAAAAGTTTCAATTGTGTGGATGTGGATATGAGACCTGGCAATGCACTTCTAAAATTGAAAAATAATAAAATTGAAAATAGCTTTTCTAACCAAACATAGTTTATCTTGAAAGTGGCTCAAGGAGTTTTAATTAGTGAAGTAGGAGCTGGTAAATGGAGACTAATTTAGAGATTCTGGAAGTGTTCTGAGTATTTTCAAGACATTCTATATCTTGATGACATTGTTTTGCTTGTTATTATTATTTCAGCTAATACTGAAATATAAATGACTTTTCCTTATTAGAGTGTACATCTCTGCCATAATTCTTGTGCTTAACAATTATGTGGAGTTACTTGTTGATGTTCTCAACTGAGGAAAGTAAGATGAAGTTGATTATAGATTTTCCTGAAGCATGAGGCAGGACTATACAGAGGGGAGGAGAGGGGAGGATAAGAAAGTGATTGTTGTATACAAGAAATTAACTAACATTTGGGATTTAAAAGGAAAAGCTATAAAATTAGAGCCTGCAGCCATAGCCCTGTGGCATCCGATCCCGTCAGATCTTGGAAGCTAAGCAGGGTCGGGCCTGGTTAGTACTTGGATGGGAGACCGCCTGGGAACACCATGTGCTGTAGGCTTGGGAGAAGGACCCAGAAACCTACTCCCCAAAATCAATCCACCATTGAAAATCCTATGAACAGCAGAGAAGCAATGACAATAATGTTTCCCCTGTTGTATGTAGGGTTGCTATGAGTTGGATACCAACTTGATGGCACCTAACAACAACATAAAATTAGAGGACTTACTGAGAACAAAGAATAGACAAGATAGTAAGGAGACAAATACTTTACCAGACATGTCACAATCTTTAAGACACTATTGGTGGTTTCTGAGGGAACCAGAAAAGTTGCTTCAATTGGAACCAGTTTTTATTTTCTTATTCCCTTAAGCACTTCCACTTGCTTCCTATAAAACTGGGCTTCCTATCCGTTTATGCTGACATTTTGGTCTATTTATTACCTCATGCCATAATAGCACTAGCTGCTATTTACTTTGACATCATATGTGGTTGGCTTCCAGGGCCATGTCACATTTTTATTAACACTTGAAAACATTGAAATATTGATGTTTTTCCCCTATAATAGACAGAGCTCACATCTACAAGGGCATTATAAAATCTGCACAGACAAGTCCTAGCAGTTCCCAACTGTTTTGGCACCAGGAACTGGTTTCATGGAAAACAATATCGAGGCAATTCAGACGCTCACACCAGTAACAGTCCATGGCCCCAGGATTGAATCCCCTGGTCTAGATGGGAACTTCTTTGTGCTGATATAGAGATAATACCCTTAATCCCAATACCATGTATTTTAGAAGGAAATATATTCCAAATGGAAAATATACAAAAGTGAAAATAGTTCTACTTATTCTGATAAAAACCACAAGATTTCCATGTTTTCTCAGCTTAGTTCCTCTTTGTTGAACAGAACCAAGAGGACAGTCTTCAAAGTGTGGTTCACAGATCACATGAGTGCTTGTAAAGATGCAGATCCCTAAAATCTACCCTGATGAATGAATCAGAGTCTTTGGTGACAGGGCCTGACATGTTTTAGGTTTTCTACATTATATTTGCCTGCAGCCATACCACTATGGCTTCTAATCCAGTCAGATCTCGGAAGCTAAGAGGGTAGGGCCTGGTTAGTACTTGGATAGGTGACCGCCTGGGCACACCAGATGCTGTAGGCTTGGGAGAAGGACATGGTAACCCACTCCCAAAAAGCAATCTGCCATTGAAAACACTATGCATAGCAGAGATGCAGTAACAATACTGTTTCACTTGTTGTACATAAAGTCACTATGAGTCAGATACCAACTGGACAGCACTTAACAACAACAACAACAACATTATATTTAAGTTTACTCAAATTTCAAAATATCTAGTTTAATGCAGAAGCCTGTTTTTTGAGAACAGGCACCTTGCCAGCCTGGGCATAGAGTTTCCCCAGCACAAAAGAAACTGTTCTTCCTCTCTCCCTTGCACCCCCTGTGGGGCTCCTAGGCTTTTCCTGCCAATGACATAGATTAGATGCTTCCAAGTACTCAAAAGCCCAAAGGTTAATGAGGCATCTCATTCATATTTCATGATTGCTGTTTGCCCTTCTCTACCTTTGGGACCCACAGCGGAGAAGTGCAATCAATAGAATAATATCAGACACAATAGACAATTAGAAGAGACCAGAAATAATCCATAGACCCTTACTATATTTAAAGCAAATGCCCTGAATTAATAAATCATCAATAGAGATCATTATTTCACCAGAATTTGTCAATGTGTGATGGAAAAAAATGTATCAAACCTAAGGAATAAAGAGCACCTGTCAATTTTATTTTCACTTACCCCAATCTCAACATGCCTATTTTTATAATGTTTGCCGCATTTCTTGTCAATGAAGCCATTGTTTCATTACTTGTGCTTAAAGACTAGAGCTTTTTACCCGCAGGCTAATTGCTCACACATGGAAGCAGGGGAAATGATAGAAAAGACATGAGAAGTTTAATATGTTTGTGTTGCAAACAAATAGCCCTGGCATTCCTCTTCTAAACTCTCTGGTTTTTTGATACATTTTAAGCTCACTTATTGGGTAAAGTTTCTCCTAAGACTTTTTAGGAAAGAAAGTTTATCATTATTATGTTTACATTCCTCCTTCTCTGATGCTCTTCAGCAATCCATATAGCCCTCAATCTTAGATTTTAACAGTTGATTTATAATAGAAATAAAAATAATTACCAAGTATCTAAAATAGTCCAGAAATTTTGCATGTGTTGCCCTTAAATCTGTGTATTTATATTGCCATTACGGAGGAGATCTACAATGCAGTGTAGGTGGGCTATTTATGACAGTTTCTCATGTTAATATTTAAGCTCATGGAACTTTTAAGTTCAAACATGCACTTCGGAAAATCTTGGCTTAGATCAAACTTGAAAGTATTTAGAATTTTTTCAAATTATTATGACCTTTATCCCTACTTTGAACATAGAATACTAAGGCAATAAAAAGTCAGATGATTTGCTGAAAGCCACACAACTAGTGGGTGCCAGAGCTGAAATGCAAATGAATATGACTCAAAAGTCTAATTTCTTTCTATTAACAACCACTGTGTTCTTTTTCTTTATTTTCCAAATCATTAAATCACTAAAATTACGTGAATTCAAAGAGACTTCCATCTACTGATAGATATTATACACCAAAGGATTAATTCTCATCAGTCAGTTCTCCACAATGCCCTTAAGATAAAACAAATCAAAAGAATAAAAATTATTGGAATAGTTATATAAGAATGAAGTACAAGTCATTAGCATACAATGCTATTTTGCTTTATAGTCAATTTTTAAATGTTAGATTTTAAGACAAAAATTTTAAAATAAAAACCCTAGCCAATTTTTAAAGCTTCACAGAGCAAAGAGACATAGAGGCAAAATTTAGCAAAGCAGCACATTCAGGCCAGATTGTTCATCAAAGGAAGGAAGGAAAGGAAAATCAAATAATTAAATTGGAGTGGGTGAGATGGGAAGAATGGGATTTAGAGTTCATAAGATTAAAAGACAACAGCACCTGACTTGCAGGAAGGAAACTTTCCTACAAGAGACAATTGCATTGAGGGTCAAAATAACCTACATAAAGATGTTTATTATAGCATTCTGTATAAGAAAAATAGAGGTAAACATGTATCCAAACACAAGGAATAGGTTAAATAGATTATGGTATGGAACACTGAGGTAGATTTGTATGGACAAGGTACAAAAGAACCACAAAACATTTTTTGTCCCAAGAAAAAGAGGTCGCAAAATAATGTATGTGGCATGATCCAAAATTGTGAAGGAAGCAGTGGGTTTGAAGGGGCACTGTCGCTTTCATGCCCTCATTTTTTGTTTGCATTTAATGTCAACAGGCATGTGATTCCAGATTACTTTTCTATTTAAAAATAATTTTTTTAAAACCTGGAGGAACATGTATACAATGCAAGTAATATATTGTTGGGAAGTAAGCACCGTTTGTATACATAAACAACCTGAGTTGTTAAACTGCAGCTCTGAATCCTACTATCTGGGTAACTTTGATACTTTCCTTGACTTACCTGGACCTCCATTTTATCAACATAAACTAGGGTTACTTAACAATTGGCTTTCAGTATTCCAAGGCTTAGAGGTGAGATTTATACAGGTGCCTAATATATAGTTGTTGTTATTGTTGTTGTTAGGTACTAGCAAATCCCTTTGAAGAAGAAACAACATATCCTATATTCTCTTGTGTGTTGTGTGTTTGGTATGCTTTATTTCATTTGTTTGTTCCTAGATGTAAATCCTTAAAACAAAACAAAACAAAAACCGGATCTTACAACTCTTAGGGTTTCCTCCAATGTGTTTGCTGACCACTGTGTAGTAATATCTTGTTGCTATTGTTGTTAGGTGCCACTGAGTCAAGACTGACTCATAGAGACACTATGTACAAAGGAGGAAACACTCCTCAACACTGTGCTATGCCTGGCACTATGTGAGTGTTTCTCTGCCATTCATAGGGTTTTCAATGGCTGAGTTTTTCAGGAGTAGGCTGCTAGGTCTTTCTCCCAAGCCTACAGCACCCAGTATTCCCACACAATCTCCCATACAAGTACTAACCAGGCCTGACCCTGCTTAGCTTCTGAGATCTGAAGGGACTGGATGCCAGGGTAGTATGGCCATAGGCCTAGAAATATCTTAGAATATTGCAAATGGGAGAAATAAATAGAATTATGCAAATTTTAGAGCTAGGAAACATTATAGATGAACTACTCCCATTTTTAATTTTACTACTAAGAGAACAGTTGTATGTTAGTTAATTAAATTGGTTACATTTATACAGAGTATCCTAAGGCATTCAGTCTCATAAAGAATACATATGACCCATGGTTGGTACTGACGTCTGTCCTCTTGGGAAATAATACTCCCAATCAAGTCATGCCTTCAAGCTGCTTTTCTTGGTAAGTGGGTAATCGTTTTAGAACTTGGAATATTTAGAAGTGCACAAGTCTGAGAACTATCACTGCTTAGACAAACTTTGAGAAGGTAGAAGCTAAGGTGTGAGAGGGCAGAAAATGAGAATATTTGTGCAAGAGACGAACCTCACCTATTTAACCATTTTCTAAGTTCGTTTGTGTCACATCACTTAATTTCTGATGTCCAATGTACCTTAGGCTGTCATATCATCCCCACCAATAAACATGGGGAGGCTAAAGTGGTAAGAAGACATACTTTGCATTCTTATCACCCAAGCTGCTGGAGAATAATTGTAATACCATGACATATTTTTCACTAGTGGAATTACCTTGGTGATTCCTTAGTAGTAACCTTCAGAGCAGAGCTGCCATAGTATGTTTTCAAGTTTTGTGCTTTTCTCTGAAAATAAAAATGAAAACTGAAGTAAGTGTCCTAACAAAGTAGGTTTTCACATAAGGATCAGAGAATTACCTCCCCCTGAAGCAGATAGCTTCTCTCTGGGCAATAATCACTACAGACATACTGTAACAGCCTAAAAGTGATGTTTTTCCTAATTATGAAATATTTTAAGTAATATAAAACATACAAACAATACAATAAAATAGTTGAACCTACTATCCAGCTATAAACAAATAAAACATCACAGGTAGAAATGCGGTATTTCTCTCCCAGGTGCAGTAGTGCACACCTGTAATCTCCGGGACTCAAAACACAGAGGCAGGAGGATCGCAAGTTTGAGACCAGACCCTCTCTCAAGAAGTAAAAATATGGGATGGGGGTGTAGCTCAGTAGTATAGCATTTGCAAAGCATGCAAGCATGTGTCCCTGAGTTCTACCCCCAGTACTGCAAAAAAAGAAATACTGCATCTCTGTATCTCTCCTTCCAGTGTTAATCATTATCCTAAATATGACATTATCTCAACTTTGCTTTTATACCTTAACTATAAAGTGCATATCCTTCAACTATATGGTGAGGTGTTGCAAGTATCCAAACTACATATAAATTATTTCATTCTTTATTCCTGTATAGCCTTATACAGTTTGCTTTTTTGCTTAAGGTTTTGTTTTTGTAGTTTATGCATATTAATATACATAGTTCTGCTTTATTCACTTTATTTACACTTAATGTCCACTTGTAAGAATATAAGACGCCTCTATTTTCCTATTGGTAAGCATTTATGCATTTTCTTCAATTTAATTGCAAAGATTTTAGCAATGAATAGCCACATATCTCCATATATAACACATCTATATCTATATGTGTGTGTGTGTGTGTGTGTGTGTGTGTGTGTGTGTAGAACTCATATAAGTCATGGAAATGATGTAATTAATTGCTGGTCTCAGGATATATGCATCTTCCTTCTTGCCAAATGTTGCCAAATAGTTCTTGAAATGCATTTGTACCAATTTATAGCCTACCCTTTCATATGAGAGGTTCTGATCTTACAAGTTTAAGATAATTTTCTATTTCTTTAAGAAGTTATCATGCTGATAAAACTTAGTTTATTTATTTATATTTTGCAAATGACAATAGAAAAAAGACATTAAAAAGCAAACTAGATATAATTGGGATAAAATTAAAAATCATAATGAAACTTTTAAAGCCCTATAAATAAGAAAAATATGAATAAATAATAAACATGTACTCTGAGGTACTCAACCTAAATAGAACCAAAACCTCCATGCAAATAAATCAAAGATATCACTAAGCTAACATCACTTAATGCATGTATACATTTTGCACATTGTATATTATATAGTATAACAATTTGTTATTTTACTTACTATTTAGAAAACAGATATTAGGACCTAGCATTATTTTATGTTTGGAATTTTATTCTGGACAAGTTTTGTTTACTAGTTTTCAAGAGATTTGTAGGTGCCCATTAAATTTCTCATTTTTATCCTTTGTTTTTTGTTGTTGTTCACTGTAACAAAACTCTCCTAATGGCCTATGATCTAAGGAAGGTTAAAATTTTGTATTTTCTTTTACTGGACAATTAGACATCCATAACTATGAACTTTCTATTGAATACCAGGCTTCATTCAAAATGTTTTCATTTGGGCCTTTCACAGGCTGATATTGATTTCCTTCTCTAGTGCAATATATCTTTTCATGTAGTTAATGCCTTAAGCAAAACAGAGATTCAAGAGGAACTTGAATTTTTATCTGTTGGATACTTTCAAAAATTTTAAATCTATTGCCCCTTACTTTCATAGCAATTGAGTAGGGCTAAATCTCTTTCCTCTAGAGTTATATTTCATATTACAGGTTTAGAAATTCAAATAGGTAAAGGATTGTGTTAATGATCACAAAAATTTAGAAGGAAGAGTTGAGTAAGCTATAGAAAATCCCCTCTAACACCCATGTGGCCTCTAAGCATGACAAATTTTTCATTAATTCACTATAGTTCAAACCTTGCTTGGTGGTGCTCTTTATGTGTAAGCACAAATAGCATCAGTCACATTAAGCCCAAAAACTAGTGCATAAAGTAGGAATACCAACTTATTGATTTACAGCGTGAAAAAATAACTGCAGATGGGACCTGTCATTGAAATCCTTTGGTTTATGTATTTTCCCTGCAAGCATGCCACAGCTATGTTCAAAAGCCACTTGGTAAACCTGGAAACTTATTCTTAATTACAGTAAGAGTTGTTGTTGTTGTTGTTAGGTGCCGTCGAGTCGGTATCCAACTCATAGAGACCCTCTGTACAACAGGGGAAACACTATTGTCAGTGCTTCTCTGCTGTTCATAGGGTTTTCAATGGCAGATTGATTTTTGGGAGGGGGTTGCCAGGTCCTTCTCCTAAGCCTACAGCACCTGGTGTTCCCAGTCAGTCTCCCATCCAGGCATTAACCAGGACTTACCCTGCTTAGCTTCCGAGATCTGACAGGATCGGATGCCACAGGGCTATGGCTGCAGGCACAGTAAGAGTAGAAATTCAAAAAAGACTAAGGCAGACACATGCTTGAGCATCACAAGCAACCCAGATTTAAGGGAGATCATTTACGAAAGGCTCTCTAATTTTCTTCCAATATTCCTTGCAAGATGCTTCATCTATTGAAGAAATTAAATTTGACATTAAAGTCCTTCACATAAATAAAACTGCAGGCCCAGATAATTTCACTGATGAATTGAACTAAATATTTAAGGAAGAAATCACATCAACTTTCTGCATACTTTCCTAAAAATTGAAGAGGGAATACTGCCCACCTCTGTGTGAGGCAAGCATTATCCTGATACCAAAATTATGCAAAAACATTACACAAAGGATAGACTAGTCTCTCTCATGAAATAGATGAATATTCTTTTAAAAAATTTAGTAAACTGAACCGAACACTCTATAAAGGAATAATGCATCCTAACCATCTGGTATTTATCCTTAGACTGCAAGGCTAATTCACATTCAAAAGTTAATCAGCATATCAACTGATGAGTGCTTAAAGGTAGAATAATCATTTAGGAATAAAAAGAAATGAAGTACCAATACATGCTGCAGCATGAAGCTTGAAAATACTAAGCAAAGCAAGAGAATCCAGTCATAAAACACCATCTATTATAAGATTCCACTTGAAATATCCAAAATAAGCAAAGCCATAAATACAGAGGCCTGCGGCCATACCACTGTGGCATCCGATCCCATCAGAATCTCGGAAGCTAAGCAGGGTCTGGCCTGGTTAGTACCTGGATAGACCACCTGGGAACACCAGGTGCTGTAGGCTTGGGAGGAGGACCTGGCAACCCACTCCCAAAAAACTATTGGTCACTGAAAACCCTATGAATAGCAGAGAAGCACTGAAAATAGTGTTTTGCCTGTTGTATGTAGGGTCGCTATGAGTCAGACACCAACTAAATGGTACGTAACAACAACATAGACAGAAAGTGTTTTATTGATTGTCTAGGTAGGGATGAGGGGAAGAGGGAACTGGAAGAAAATGGGAAGTGGCTGTAGGGCTGCTTTTGGAAGTGATAAAAACAATTTAAAATTTGATCAGGGTTAAGTGTTCTACAATGCAACTGCACTAAAAACCATAGAATTATATACTATACACTGCTTTACATTATGTTTTCTTTTTTGAGACAATGTCTTGCTTGAACTTGTGAACCTCCTACCTCCGCCTCCTGATCTTACACGTGTTTAAGGCAAGAATGCTTTTTGGTTTCCATCCTAAATCAGTTAGCAGATCACCTTGATTTCTTGTGATGCTGACAATGCTGTGTGCAGCAATACCAAGGCAGCACCCCACCTGGATTCTTTCATTCCTTCAAAGTACCACAGATCTCAGGCCACTATTAGAGTAGACAATTACTTCTTTGGAGCAATGGGCACTTCCTGTGGAGGTAGATTAGGAACAAGTAAAGAAACACTTTTCTATCTCACACCACTTTGTAAAACGCTTTAATTCCTTCTCAAAGTAAAGTATATGAGCTTGTACTTAAAAGTACATCTGTTTCTCTTGCTAACATGCAAATTTGTATAAAACAAGAAAAATTGTAAAGAATTCCCTTTTTGATCGCATTCTAGAAAAAAGATTATGCACAGAAATGAGCATCATCATACAGGCAAAAATTTGATAATCTAGGAACACAAAGTGCTGGTGAGAAAGTGGAGCTGTGGGAACTCAAACATACCAGTAGTATAAACAGTGTGCTTTAAAAAGCAATTAGGAATTATCTTGTAAGGTGGATCATTCACATGGCCAGTGACTAATAAGCCCATTGCTAAGAATATAGCCACTCTGTTCAAACCAGAAGCCAGTAGCAAAGGGTGGCTATATAAAATAAACCCAAGAGTAGTGAGCAGACCTACTGCCCAGATCTCAGTATCTATATTTCAAAACACCATATTATACATGACAAACACATACAGTTTTGTTGGTTTAATAATCCAATTAAAACTTAAGTTAAATCAATATCCTTTTGCTAAGCCATACCAGCCACTTTGCAAGTGCTCCAAAGCCAATGTGGATAGTGGCTGACTGCAATGCTGGTCAGTATAGACACAGAACATTTCCATAATTGCAGAAACTCATTCTGCAACGCTGCTACAGAGAACCTCTTACATTCATACACCAGTAGACATGTTCAAGAATGTTTATGGCAACACTGTTCATGAGTTTAAAATGAAAACATACCCCAAAACCCATAACAAGCAAATAAATTATGGCATATTCATAGAGTCCTACATAACAGTGAAAATGGATGGACCACACGCTCATGGGCTAGGATTTAGCTCAGTTGGTAGAGCACTGCGCTGCAGTCTCTGAGGTCCTGAGTTCGATTCCCAGCACCACAAAAATGGGAGAAGGACCTGGCAATCCACTCCCAAGGCAATCCCGAAACAGTCAGCCATTGAAAACCCTATGAGGGTTGCTATGAGTCGGGTACTGACTCGACGGCACCTAACAACAACAACATATTAATTTTAGCCTGCAGCTGTAGCCCTGTGGCATCTGATCCCGTCAGATCTTGGAAGCTAAGCAGAGTTGGACCTGGTTAGTACCTGGATGGGAGACCACCTGGGAGCACCAGAAGCTGTAGGCTTGGGAGAAGGACCTGGCAACCCCCTCCCAAAATCAATCTGCCATTGAAAACCCTATGAACATCAGAGAAGCACTGACAATAGTGTTTCCCCTGATGTACAGAGGGTCGCTATGAGTCGGATACCGACTCGACGGCACCTAACAACAACAACACGCTCATACATCAACATGAATGGATCTTTAAATTGTTGAGTGATAAAAACAATTTTAAAAGTTACATATATAACAAAATCATTTCAGAAATTCAGAAATTAGCAATTCAAATAATATGCTGCTTACAGCTACATTTGTATGTGGTAAAATTATAAGGAGAAGAGCATAGTAAACACAAAATTCAGTCCAGTTTTATGATATGTAGGAAAAAGGGTGCATTTATTTTTATTGGAAGAAATACTTGGAGTTTCAGTGGCCTTGGTAAAGTCTCTCGTTAGCCCTGGATGGTGGTTCCACATAAGTTTATTCAAGAAACAACTGGGGAAGACTTGCCTCCTCAAAGAAGAGTCAGCCTTAATGATGGGAATGGAGTAAAGCCCCTCAGACTTCCTTTTGCAGATGTGGCGTGACTCAAAATGAGAAGCAGCATAGTAGCCGCAGCAATGAGATCAAACATTAATGAAACAGAGTATGGCAGGGTTTATTATTATGACTCACAGTTTACAATACACAATATACTTTGAATAGATCATTTCACTGTTGGAGCCAGACCGAATTTCTCCTTTTGTAGCTTACCATAGCTCCCTATTTTACAATTCTCATTCTCGTTATTAAGTGCTCCACTACTGAACAAATGAAGCTAAAACTTTCTGGTTTTCACTTATTTCTTTTCAATACAAGAAAGTTGAACCCAAGGCCTCACACACGCTAGGCAAGTGCTCTCCCACTAAGCTGCACCACCCCAAACTTTTTTTCCTTTTTTTTGAGATGGTATCTTGCTAAGCTGCAGAGTCTGCCTTGGCTTCAACCTCACTTTCCTCCTGCATCAGTCAGTGCCACACTGGGATTTCAGAATGTGCAGCCACGCACGATGCCCAGCTTCTGGTTTGCACAGATTTTGCTCTTTGTTTCCTGACCCATTAAATGTCTGTTGTTATGCTTCCAAATGTGTCTTACTATATTTTATTCAGGATCCATAGCCTAATTTGGTACTTCAAAACTTGAAATAAACATTAATCTATGCTTCTCAATTCAGAGCATTATTGTCCTGCAAGCCAAGTGAGCAATGCCAATTCAGACAATCTATTGTTTAATCTTGTGCCATCCAAATATTGAATTTTCTTATAATGGAGCATCATTACCTAGAAGAATCAACACCACTTAAAATGCACAAAATATTTCAGAACTCTCTTAGTAGACTTTATTAATATTCCTGCATGAAATACGGTCGATGGTATTTCATTCATATTTTAAAATCTTCTCTTTGATTTACTTAACTAAATTGCGACTCTTTTTAATTCTTATTAAACACAAGTTTCCTTTATATCCCACTAGAGTTTCAAAAGTAGTAGTCAAGTAAGAAAGCCTGCTTGAAATCAGTATTGTTTTGCTGTTCTCATGCTTACTTTCTGAGTTATAATCTTTTTATTAACATTATTTTAAAAGAAGTTATGCATTTAACCACACCAGATGGCTATGGCTATTTTTAAAATTCATAATTTTTAAAAATTATTTAACCTATGTTATTTTAAATTATAATATTTAAAAGTGCCCTACTATTCAGAAATTAAATATAAAGAAAAACCAAATTAAGCTAATAGAAAAATAGGTATTTTTTTTTCAGCTAAGCATTTCTAATGTATAAATTGTTGTTGGTGTTGTTAGGTGCCATTGAGTCAGTATCCAACTCATAGCGACCCTCATAGGGTTTTCTATGGAGACTGTTTTGGGATTGCCTTGGGAGTGGGTTGCCATGTCCTTCTCCCATTTTTGTGGTGCTGGGAATTGAACTCTGGACCTCAGAGACTACTGCGCAGCTCTCTACCAACTGAGCTAAATCCCAGCCCCTAATGTGTAAATTAGAAGAGGGAAAAGAAACTCAGTAGTTCATAGGTATAATCACAGTGTTCAACTGTGATCCTTGTTCCATTGTCTTTTTATGTACACACTGAAATATATATTCTGATTCCTTAGTTATAAAAAGATAAATATCTATTTTCAAACCAAAATGAAATACTTGGTCAATAAATTATGTTTGTTGTTGTTGTTAGGTGCTGTGAGTCAGATCTGACTCACAATGACCCTAAGTACAGGAGGACAAAACACTACCATACTCTGTTTCATGCACACAATCATTAATGTTTGATCTCATTGCTGCAGCTACTATGCTTCTTCTCATTTTGAGTAATGCCACATCAACAAAAGGAGGTCCAAGGGGCTTTACTCCATTCCCATCATTAAGGCTGATACTTCACTGAGGAGACAAGTCTTCCCCAGTTGTTCCTTGAATGTCTTGCAGTCTGGGGTTCTCATTTTCCAGCACTGTTTTTGACAGTGATTCTCTGCTATTCACAAAGTTTTCAATGATTAATTATTTTGGGAGTGGTCTGCTGGGTCCTTCTCTCTAGTCTGTCTTAGTCTAGAAGCTCCGATGATGCCTGTCCACCATTGGTGGCCCTGCTGGTGTCTGAAATACTGGTGGCATAGCTTTCAGCATCACAGCAAAATACAAGCCCAAACAGCATGACAAGCTGACAGACACGTGGGGGCAATAAATTATAGTATAATCAATATTCAGTTTTACACGGCTTAAGGGTAAGGAGCCCACCATTGCCCTCATTACCACTTTGAAAATACAATAGCAAATTAAGAAAATGAGAAGGTGAAAACTCATCATATTATAAACAAGAAGTAAAAGTGAGCTAAACTTGCAGCAAATGGTCATCAATGACAAGGACAATAGAACTGGATAGATAAAACTTTTTGAGACAGCCTACCATATACCTCTACCCAGCCAGTAACTTGTTCCCTATAGCCAGTTAGAAATTCCACATTTCAATAAATAGATAAGCAGACAGATGGGGAATTGGCAAAGATAGGTTGAAATTCAGAAGCTACAATTACCACAAGGTTGGTGAGGGGAATAGGCAATGGTAGAAACAAGAAGAGACTTATCAGCCATGTTTCTTTTGTTATTGTTAGGTACCATCAAGTCGGTATTCAACTCATAGCGACCCTCATAGGGTTTTCAGTGGCTGACTGTTGTCTTTTTTTTTCTTTTTTTTTTTTTTCCGGGATTGCCTTGGGAGTGGATTGCCAGGTCCTTCTCCCATTTTTGCAGTGCTGGGAATTGAATTCAGGACCTCAGAGACTACAGCACAGTGCTCTACCAACTGAGCTAAATCCCAGCCCATCAGCCATGTTTAGGGAGAACTAAACTTTCCCCATTCTGGTTTGTCTATATTGCTAAGGAAAGAAGAGCCAACTTTTGATGATAGTGAACAAAACCGCATAGACTGCCCATCCAGACTTCTGGATTGCTCTCCCACCTCCTGTCCTGCCCCGGTGCCATAGTGCATATAGATCATATACTTGCCTGACTAGGTTGTTGGATGTATCCATTCTGGGCTACACTGAGACAACAGAGTACCACAGAGATCACCTGGGCTCTATACATTCAGGCCTGCCCTGCCATCATTGTCTGAAAGCTTCCCTTATCTCCTTCTACTGATCAAGATCAATTATTTTGCCAACATGACGATTCTCTTCTTCCTTATGGGACCTGAACACAGGAATCCAATGTGCTCCGAGTAAAGGGGACTCTTTCTGTGTCTCCCAGAAAGAGTGTTCCCAGGGTAGGCCAGAGACTCTAATAATACACAGCCTGGAGTTCCAGGAATGAATAGCCCCAAACCCCCAGTATATCACTGGAAAGTAATGGCAAGAAGACCCTCTTCTACTGCCCACCATGGTTGCTGGGTCTGTGTATTCTTCCTTTTATTGGAAGAACACTAAACATGGTCTCTGATCTGATGCAAATTGTACAGCCTGTGGAGAACACTTCATCTTTCAAAGTTCTGCCTCCACACGAATGCTTCAGTTATGCCTTTTGAATGTCAGGAAGGTCATGAAGATGGTGTGTCAAAGTGACAGGCCACTTACTTGTAGCATATGACATAATTAGCAACTCCAAAGGTCAATGGCCCACTCCTGCACCTTCTTTGCTATAAGCAGATCCCCTACTCAGATAACTGTTGAATAGGATTCCATATCTGTGCACCAAGCATTTTATAAACTTCTGAATGAGAGTGCTAGCAGAAGCACCCTGACCCACCATGGCAAATCCATACCAAGGATGGGGATCCATCTCTGTGGCCAAGTCCCTGGTCCTTCCAGGATATAATCTTCTTGCCCCCAAATCAGACTTTCAATGAGTAGTGCCATTCAGGGAACTCAAACTTGGTATGTGTCCACGGCAGTTTGGACATTCAAAAGAACCATTATCTGCATAGACTTTGGAAAATGGGGATTGCTTCTGTTGATCAGATGCTTAAAGATTCCTTTTGACACAAGAACCAATCCAGCAATGTGCTTATTTGGGCCAGGCTCAGGATGGCCAGTGACAAGCTGGATGGCCATTAACTGGACAAGTCATTTTGTCTGCTTGGGGATCCCATAACCCTTTCACAGAGAATGCCTTCTGGTAGCATCAGTGTGTGATAGACAGGTCTTCACATATGGGCCCCACTCTCCATAAATATGTTTCTATCACAGGACTCCTCACCTCTGCTCTTTTTATTCCTTCTTCTAGGCCCATAATCAACTGGCAAGGTGACTGGTCACTGCCCAGGAATTTGTGTATATTCTTGCCTCAGTCTACTTCTTACTCCACACAAAGTAGAGTCCATGTCTCACAGCTATGCCCATTGGGAACGTTTTCCCTCTTGGCTAGATTCCAAAGCACCTTTGAATGTGGCTATAATGCTACTGCCATTCATTTTCAGCTTCCACATATCTATAAACAGGACTAAAGCCAAACTTAGGTCTTTTCCTCTTCCTTCAGCTGGTCATGTGGGACCCACCACATGACTACAGGGTGAGCTGAAAAAGGGCTGTTGTTGTTACAGTGGTGAGTGTCTGGGATACCTACTTATGTAGCTTACTCATATCCTCTGGCCCTTCCTGGGCTTGATTCCAGATATACTATTTCCACCCGGTGATCAGGTGCTGCTGGTCCTGTTTCACTCTGCTGATTCAACATAAGCCAGTTCATACTGGGCAGATTCCAATACATAGGCACTTAGTGCATCATGATCAATAGTTCAGTCTCTACCAAGGCCCAGCCACATATCAGGAATTATTTCTAAAATGATGTATAATTCTCTGCTGCAGTTAACATGGTCTTGGTTCAAATTCCATGGGCTGTGATGTGATCTTGTTATTCTTGGGGCTTGCAATGAAATCCAGAATGAATCTTTTCCCACTACTAACACCAGCAACACCACGGGCTCTGTTGGATCATATGAGCCAAGTACCAAGATAGCCTGTTCCTTATCTAGATCTCTTCCCTGTTACACATGCCACTCAATAGCAACAGCCATTTACATCATTCTGCATATGAGGAACAGCAATATTCCTAGTACACTGTCTCTTGACAAGAGTATGCCCCACCTCCTGTGTCCTTGATTAGTTACTGAATCCTTGTCCCAAGAAAAATCCACTGAGCAGATAAATCCTGTCCTACTTTAACACCCTGGGCCCCTTCATCAAGCATTTGGAGCTGACAGATAATACATTGATGACTGAGACAGCACAGGTCTAGTGATTTGCATTTAACAAGTTCTAATGAGGCCATTCATCCCCCTAGCATCTCTGTCTCCTCTAGGGCATCTCTCATACAGTATGCTCTCTACCTTGAGATCATAGAAGCTATGTCAGGACTTTCTTAAATGTAGGTATCTGGAGCCAGCTCTGCCCTGATCAGCCCCAGAGCACCTCCTCATTCTTTCCCATTCTAATCCTTTCCTCACACCCTAATCTGCTTCACAGGAAAGGGAGATCAGAAAACAAGCCACACAGAAACTGATGACCATAGTATAAATAAATATTCTCTCTGTGAATATTGAACAAGTAAACTGGTTAAAAAGAAAGACATGTGTTCCAGGCATCAATCAATATTTTCTCATGGGACATTCACATTTTTGTAGGAGTAGCATCTCATTTTAAACTGACATCAAATCTCTTGATGACAATCACCTGAGCAACTTCCACCACTCCCACATATTAAGGACTCCTAACTTACAGTGTTCTAGTTTGCACTCTTTTTTGTCCCTTCAGATTTGACTTTCTCTAGTGAATTGCTTTCCATCTGTCTTGATTAAAACTCAATTGATTTCTGTTCTCTCACAAACTTTTCAGAAAACTGCTGTATATTAATTCTATGAAATTAGCTATCCTCCCTGGCACTGGATAACATTTAGGAAAATTTTAAAAATCTAACATTATTGAATAACCTCTTCTTAGTATTTTGGATGTTACATTTAATTCTAATAGGATGAGAAAATATGGGCATGCACATTTTAACTTAGAATGGAAAATACTTTGTGTTCCAATAATTTGCTCTTATTTTGTTGAAGAAAATTATAACATTTAAGAGTCATCTACTGAAAAGTCAAGCTTTAACGTGCACTTTCCTTTGCAATGGGGCAAACTAAAGAGAAAAGTTTGTATTCTAAATCAGGGTATACTTATATTAGAGTTATGATAAAACTACGTATTAGTACTTTTAAATTTATTTTTTCTGTACCAAGTGTTATACATTCGTTTAGTCTTCCATATAGTCATAAGAATTAACATTTAATGTGTTACAATAAATGAATGTGTTACAGAGAGGTGGGATTTGAGCCTAGGTATTTATGAGTCTCTGCTGTTAAAATGTGTTTCACTTTTAATTCATTCAATAACTATTTAGTGGAGTCTTTAATTCTTCAGCCACATGGATGGATGCTAGCAATACAATGATGCACACATGTTTCCTGCTCTCATAGATCTGAACATCTGTGAGGAAGACAAGTCATTATATTAGGCTCATCCATATTCTTTACTGTGGGACAAGGACATGTAAATCTACTCTAAAAGCAATCCTGAAACAATCAGCCATTAAAACCCTGTGAGGGTCGCTAGGAGTTGGACCTGACTCAGAGGCATCTAACAACAACCATATTCTTTATTGCACAAAAAAGGAAACCATCAGACACAAACTCCCTCATCTGAGCTTCCTTCCACCTCAGAACTTACACAGGTTGCTTCCCAGCCTGGCTTCTCTCAGTCTTACCTCAGAGGAAGAAGTGGTCATCTTACTCCCTCAGAGCTACTGCCAGCTACAAAAACTGTGGTGTGGGTTTCATGCACTCCCAACATTTCTAAAAATTTTATCAATCCTTCATCCTAAACCTACCTACCTACCTACCTACCTACCTACCTTCCTTCCTTCCTTCCTTTCTTTTCTCTTTTTCTTTTTCCTTTTCTTCTTTTTTTCTGTCTTTCTCTTTCTTTCTTTTTCTTTCTTTCTTTCCTTCCTTTCTTTCCTTTTCTCTTTCTCTCTCCCTCCCTTTCCCCTTCACCCTCACCCCCCAATCTCTCCTGATTGGTTCCTTTGGGTCAACAGAGAATCTTCAATATCCCATTTCTTTTTCTTTTCTTTTTTTTTTAATTTTTTATACCAATCTTTCTCAAGCTACTTCCTTCACTTTTTTCCTCAGCAATAGATGTAACAGATATAAGATGCATTTTAACCCTTTTTCGGTATCTCATTCACTCTTGAAAGCAACAGAGTATGGCTTCTCCTCTCTGTTATCCCACTTGAAGATGAAAGTAAATATAAAAGATCACAGTGCCTCACTGTCCAACAGGGATCATTCAGAGGAATGTCATTTGCATGGCTTCCAGTTTCCCCAAGATTCCTCATTGGTCACCAAGTCATCACATTATCACGTCATCACACAGGCTGCTCCCCTCCCCTCACTACTACCCATGTCCCTGCTTCCCCGCCAGCATTACTGAGTTTTCTCTACACTCATTGTTGTCTCATAACCAAAACTGAGAAAAGAGATATTCTCAATGCCACGTCCTGTCAGTTCCAATTCTTTACTTTCCTGCCAGTCACTGCTGGCAGGAAATTGGAATGTCTTCTGATTACCCCTGCAATCACTTCCCCAGAAGCACTCCTCTTCTGTTTCCTGCTTTAACTTGTCTTCAGGCCTCCACCACATTCCCCTTCCATCCCATCTCCTCCACACTTTGAGAACAGTTTTGTTCTATAACAAACCTAGTCATATCACTTCCTTGCTTAAAAATCTTTCATATAAACTGGGCGTGGTGGCGCACGCCTGTAATCCCAGGGGTGGCTTGGGAGGCGGAGCCAGGAGGATCGCAAGTTGGAGACCAGAGGAAGTCTGCGTAACTTAGCGAGACCCTGTCTCAGAAAGTAAAGGAAAAAAAAGGGCTGGGGGTGCAGCTCAGTGGTCCAGCACTTGCAAAGCATGCAAGCACAAGGCCCTGGGATCAACCCCCAGTACCACAAAAACAAAAACAAAAACAAAAAAAATCTTTCATGTCTCCCTTGGTTGTTTTTGCTGTTGGGTGCAATGAAGTTGTGTCCATCTCATAGCAACCCTATGAACAGAAGGAAATACTCCCCAGCACTGTACCATGCCTGACACTATGTCAGTGTTTCTCTTTTATTCATAGGGTTTCCAATGGCTGATTGTCCTGGGATTGTTTCAGGAGTGGGCTGCCAGGTCCTTCTCCTTTGGCAGTGCTGGGGATCAAACCCAGAGCCTCAGAGGCAAGCAGAGCAAACACTCTACCGAGCTAAACCCTAGCCTCTCTTACTTCCCACCAAATGAAGTTTTGTCATTAACATGGAATATGAGGCCCTTCCTAAATTCACACCAACCTATATTTTTAGCCTTCTGTCCTATCATTTTTCCTATGGCCCAGCCACATCAAGTTAACCACACTTTTTCTAATCCTTACCACTTACTTTATAACCCCAGCCTTTGCAGTTTCCTCATAGCATGGCTCCTCTATTCAGCCCCTGCCCTAGCTCTTAGTCATTCTTAAAAACCCCATTCACACACATTGTCTCTAGAAAAACACACTTTAGTTCCCTGAAACCAACTATATGGCTGATGGGCTGATGTATTCAGACTTCTTCATATCTTAGATTTTATTGAAGGATGTGTGTTCACCCACGCACACGTGTGTCTCCCTCACTGGTCTGTGAGTTCTCCCAAGTCAAGTCATAGCTTACTGATCTCCTTGTTTCTAATTACGAGCAACAGCGTCTAGTAATAGTCACTTGTCTCAATGCATGGATGATAGAAATTAAGTTTAATTGGCACAGTGGGATTATCCTAGATTGTTTTGCTATCCTGTCTCCTCCATCCTCCTCCTTTATTGCCATCACCATGACATATAACTAAAATTACTAAGGTAGATCTAATTTTAAAGCAAGCCCCAGGTTCAACATGTTTGTTGTAAGGGGAAGGCCATTCCAGCTCTAAAACTCTTTCCCAGCCCAGTTCTTCAACTCACAAAAATCTTTTAATAAGACATAAACCTTTCACTTCAATATTAAAGTGCTGAAGCTCAAATGACTTGGGAATGAACAAATTCATGCACATTAATTTTATTACTAGAGTAAATTCTATCAAATTCCACCTGTTTTGATGTGAGGAGAGGATTAAAAGCAACGAGTCTCTCAAGAAATGGGGTTATGAGTGCCCCAAATCCATTCCTTTGTCCTGAGACAAATGAAATTTTTGCACAAACAAGACTGTATTACATATTTCCAAGTGGGATTTATGAAGTTTGAAATACACTCTTACGTCCTCTACTACCAAAATGTCTCCATTAATGTCATGTGTTTCTATTAAGGTGCTGTTTCCTTAGGCCCCTGCTCTGCTCTTCCAAGGGTAATACTGAACAAATTTAGGGACTCAGATCAGCTAAACTGGTAGTCCTCAAACTTGTCCAATCATAAGAGGAATTATTTTTGCTTTTGTCTTTAATAAAGTTTCTCAACTCCTCCTCAAACCCATTAGGCTTACAACTCCAAATGGGGAGCCTAGAAACTTGAAGCTTAAGATCTTCCCAGGTGATTCTGATGCTCATGAGGTTTAGAAATCTCTGGGTTGATAAATATATTTATCTCTTCTATAATATTTAACTTACCTCAATTTAATAAGAATTTACTGAGCATTGAAAATACACCTAGCATAGAGTGATAACATATCCAATATTTCACAGAATATATGGATTTTTTTCCAAATGATTTCTAAAATGCCCCTAACTGGGCATTCATGACCTCTCAGGAGAGCTGTCATGACTAAACTAGTTAAGAGAGTCGAAAGAAGCCACCATAAAACATAAAGATGAGGTGAAAGAATGAATTAAATACCCCCTACCCACCCTATTTTTCTCAGACTGTAAAGTTCCTGTAGTGAGGGCGAGCAGGGAAAAAAGGCAAAACCCTCACAGGTAAATATTCATGAAATGACAGCTTAACAAGAAGATCCTAAAGTCATCTTCCCATTCTCAACAACACCATCCCAACACACACACACACACACACAAACACACACACGTGCGCGCGCGCACGCTTGCGCTGGTGAGAACCACCAGAGAAGGGGTAGCCTGGCCAAAGAGCCTGAGAAAGGATCAGGCAAATCAAGGAAGTATCAGACATTAAGTCACACCTGAGAATATCCTGAGGGCTGGATGGCAATAGCTACAACCTATGTGGTCCAATAGATGGGACAAAAGCCAGACCGGACTGAAAATCACCAAGCACCACAGTCATCAGCCCCCCACAATTTATAGGCAACCTCAGGAACAAAGGAGACCCCAAAACTGAAGTCCCACTTCTACCAAACAAAATAATAGGGCAAAATACACTAACTCCCATTCACAGAGAACGAAAGCAAGACACAATCTTGAACAAGTGATCCACTATTTATGCCAGTACCTTAGCACTTACTTAAAATCTGAAGATGAAAGCTAGGTGCGGTGGCACACATCTGTAATCACAACAACTCAGGACGCAGAGGCAGGAGGATCACAAGTTCGAGACCAGAGGCAGTCTGTGTAATTTAGTGAGACCCTGTCTCAAAAAGTAAAAAAAAAAAAAAAAAAAGCTGAGAGTGCAGCTCAGTGGTGCAGCCTTGCAAAACATGCAAGTGGCGTGAGTCCCTGGGCTCAACACCTAGTACCAAAAAATAAATAAATAAATACATAAAAGTTGAAGATGACTCTAAACACAGAGCAAACTTTATTGCCCCTAACTATAAAGGAGCTGGAGGAAGGTTGCAGTAGAAGGAGAACAGGTACTATGGTCACACACACTTAACGTGAATCCTGAGGGCCCCACCAAGAGCTAGCTGTTTATATTCATGAAGCCTCCCTTCCTTCATCTGCAAAATGGAAATGATAGTTTAGAATTAAATGAAGGATAAAAATTAAGACCTTGGATACATGTTAGGACCTCAATAAGTGTTCACGTCTTTATTTCTTCAGAGTTTTTTAAAATCTCAGAGGCCATATTCAACTTACAAAAGAGAAATAATGATCATGCCAATGTATAATGATCCAATCTTATAATTTTTGGTGAAGGATAATTTTGCAGATTTCTGTCACTGCTTAAGTCTGTGGTAAGATGTCCCACTGAATATGTAGATGACATCTCCCTCCCTCCTAAATATACCAGTGGAGTGGCTACTGGTTTTACCTGCTCCTAAATTTCTTAGGTGTTTGAATCAGAGCTTAGCCTGAATCTCTCTGGCTACAACAACTACTCAGAGCTAATCTGTAAACTCAAAGTATTCTTGATTATAATAGTAGAGGGCAGCTTTTTATTTCTGCCCAGAGTGGTAAGATTCTATGTAACTGAATTTGAATTGTGAAATCTTCTCAAACACATCCTCTTTAAGCACCAGTCTCTGCAGATGGAGGAAGTAAAATGAGTTTCCTAATTTACGGTTAATGTTATGATGCACAAGGTAACCATAGCTTTCAGGTAAGGAAAGTGGGGACTTGACACAGCAATTTAGAATTTTTATAGTTAGTACCATTTTCTTGTTAATGGGCCCATTGACAATCATAATATTGGACTATAAAAATTGGTGTTAATTTTACTTTGCCATTTCAAAATTTTTGCCTTATATTTTTTCTTATTCAAACAATCATTGACTGTTACAGCTGAATGATGTCATAGATCACTGAATCCAGGAAGAGCAAAGTGGCAGTCTCCAGGGAGAATTCCACTTGCAGAGATGATTTTATTTTCCTCCAACAAATGTTTCTTTCTCCTTTTCTTCTTTTCATCTTTCTTCCTTTCTCTTTCTTTTGTTATTTTTTGCTCATTTCTATTTTACTCTTTTTAAAGTCAAGATATTGATTAGGTACAATAAAGTACTCACATCCTAAGTGAATTTGTTTTTATTCTTAGGTGCTGTTGAGTAGGATCTGACTCAAAACAACCCTATGCACAACAGAATTTGTACGGGATACTATGCCATGGCCAGGACACTATGCCATGCCCAACACTATGTCAGTGCTTCTCTGCTATTCATAGGGTTTTCAGTAGCTGATTGTTTTTTGGGATTGTTTCAGAAGAGGGCTGCCAGATCCTTCACGTGTGTGTGTGTGTGTGTGTGTGTGTGTGTGT
>VMDO01026106.1:0-27205 GCA_007922755.1 Pedetes capensis | reverse complement strand
TTGGAAGAGTGGCAGGTCAACGGAAAAGAGGAAAACCCTCCACCAGATGGATTAACACAGTGTCTGCAACAATGGGCTTAAACATAAATAAGATGGTTTGCCTGGCACAGAATCGGCAAGTGTTTCGATCTGCTGTACATAGGGTCGCTATGAGTCGGACTCGACTCGACGGCACCTAACAACAACAACAACAACAACCTATTATCTATTTGTGAATGTCTCTGAAAACTCATTTTGAAAAGCAAAGAGTTTCTGTAGACTTATAGTGAAAGTAAGATAAATGATGTTTTTCTTACAGGTGGCCTTTGAGAGAATACCAAAGCCAAAATAATACAAGAGCAGTAATAAGAATGTGAAATTGTTACTCTTCTTTCCCCAGGCTTAAACTTTAATAGCCATGTAACTCTGGTAATATGCTACTAACAGTTTTCCTAAAGAAAACAAGATCAGGATTAAGACAAATACAATATCCATATCATACCAATGAGTTAAGAATGCCATGGGGATAGATTCCCAACTTCAATTTAAATATATAAAAACAAATCCCAACCTAATAAAAGCAGACTGATTTGAACAAGTTTGTGCAGCAAAACTGTAAATAAACAAATACGCAACTCATAAGTATTTTTAACTAGTAAGCAAGAGGCAAAATTTACATTTTAACATAATGACAAAATTTGTGGGTTATCTTCCAAAGAGACTTTTTAAAACACACTATTATATTTCTCAAAAAAATGTGTATTAAAAATGCAGTGTGTGACCAAAAGAGCTATGCTAAATATTAATTATATGAGAGTGAAATGAAAATGTACCAATCTAAAGATTTAATAGAATTCAATCTGTAAATAAAGTTATGATGCCCATTTTTAATTAAGATATTTCATACTAATTTTCCTTGGATGCTCACAATCATAATTATTACATGCATGCATGAGTGCATCAATTGTTTTAATAGAATTTGGTTGGTGTGTTGGTGTCTCTCAAGCCAATAATGTATGGATTTCAAGGAAAAAAACCCATGTGAATACTCAAGAATTAGGAAAATTATCTAAATATGAGTAAGATGTTCTTTTCACAAAAATACAACTTTTATTTAAATATGCTCAATTACAATTATACAAAATTATGTACCCTACCCTATCTATGTACCTCACTACCCTTGAAAAAAAACTAGACAGCATTTTTTAAAAATAGAAAAAGAAATCCACTGAGCACATTTCTTCCTATCTATGTATGTGAGATAGCCTGCAGCCGTAGCCCTGTGGCCTCCGATCCCCTTAGATCTTGGAAGCTAAGCAGGGTGGGGCCTGGTTAGTACTTGGATGGGAGACTGCCTGGGAACACCAGGTGCTGTAGGCTTGGGAGACAGACCCAGCAACCCACTCCCAAAAATCAATCCGCCATTGAAAACCCTATGAATAGGAGAGAAGCACTGACAATAATGTTTCGCCTGTTGTACACAGGGTCGCTATGAGCCGGATACCTACTAGATGGCACCTAACAACAACAACAATGTATGTGAGATATGACTTTCCAATATTTATGTCATTGCTATATTGAGCAAATACTTGTTTTTCTTGATCCTCTGACTTCCATGCTCCATAACTAAGTTAGAATAAGATGATATCTAAGGTGGTGGAAGCCTGCAGCTGTACCACTATGGTGTCTGATCCCATCAGATCTCAGAAGCTAAGCAGGGTCAGTCCTGGTTAGTACTTGGATGGGAGACTGCATAGGAACACCAGGTGCTGCAGGCTTGGGAGAAGGACCTGGCAATCCATTCTAAAAAACAATTAGCCATTGAAAACCCTATGAGTAGGAGAGAAGCACTAATAATAGTGTCTTGCCTGTTATACATAGGGTTGTTATGAGTCAGACACCAAGTCTATAGCACCTAACAACAACAAGGTGGTGAATATCCACAAGTCTGTCAGCTTGTCATGCTGTGGGCTTGAGTGTTGCTAAAATGCTGAAAGCTATGCCGCTAGTATTTCAGATACCAGCAGGGCCACCCATGGTGCACAGGTTTCAGCTGAGCTTCCAGACTAAGACATATTAGGGAAAAGGATCTAATAGTTCACTCCAGAAATAATTAGCCATTGAAAACCCTGTGAATAACAGAAGAGCACTATCAAATATAGTGCCAGAAAATGAGCCCCACAGGCTGGGAGGCATTTAAAGAAGACTGGAGAATTGCCTTTTCAGTGTAGAGTCAATCTTAATGACAGGAATTGGGTAAAGTCCCTGTGACCTCCATTAGCTGATGTAGCATGGGTCAAAATGAGAAGAAACAGTGCTGCAACAATAGGCTCAATCATAAAAAGATGGTGTGGTTGGCACATCGTTGGATAGTGTTTCATTCTGTTGTACTTAGGATTTCTATGAGTGGTACTCCACTTGAAGGCACTTAACAACAACAACAAGGTAGTGGAGAACTATGTCATTGTCAGACCGGAAGAGCAATTTTCCATTTTCAATTTCCTTGACTTTGTAGTATTATCACTTTCTTCTTCACAGCATTTTTGACAGGACCTTACAACATGGTTTCCTCATCTCTGTTGAAAATTATTGTGACTTCTTAAATTTAGCTATGAGGACTATCTTAGAGATTACTTAGTTGACCTATGTCAATTTACAACTGAGAAATCTGAAGTGTGAAGTAGCTGACATGCCCAATGTCCCAGAGCAGGTAGAACAGAATCCTAGTTTGGATTTCACACCCCTCAGAATTCCTGATCTGAGAGCAGCTGTGTCTTTACAGATCTGTTTTGAAATCTTCCCCACTATTGACCTATTTTAAAACACATTATATTAGTTATTTCATTTAACTCCCAATATCTGTTGTATTTGATATATTCCCATGGCTCAACTACATGGCTGACACAAAAATATTCTCTATCCAGATTCAGATCCATGTTTTATTCTTTTGAAACACCTTTTCTATGAGAAATCTAGAGGCTCCATAGTGAAATAACCATGACTATGAGAGAATAATCTTTTTTCTATTACCTTTTGCAATCATCATCCTCATCCTGATTGGCAAGAGATCTTGGAATATATTAATACATTTTTGGACTTTACTCAGAAATTCATTAGGCAACCTGGTTATTGTGCTCCAAGTATATCCAGATTTCCATTTCATCATAACCAACATTCTCCTAGGCCATGGATGTGCCTCTTCACATTTGAACTTCTATCCTTTCCTTCTTTCTGGCCTTTCTCCTGCTACAAAGCCACATCCAAGGCTCAGTGTGACTCTTAAAGTCACTTCTTTTATTACCCATATCAAACTCTATTTAAAACAAAAACAAACAAACAAAAAAAACCTCTTGAATTTGTATACAACGAACAGCACAGGACCTTGTTTTCTCAATTCTGAAACAAACAGGTTTATAAGTCAAAATCAGTGAGTGCAAAGCTCTTTAATTCTAATAGCTGGACTTTAGTAAGAGTCAAGTAAATTGAAAATGGAAATAGATCTCAGATTGGGATATTGGTATTAGGCAAAGTTAGAACTGTGTTTATAAACATCGTTCATATATTCTAGACTTTATAAGACTAAGCATATAGATAAAGTAACTGCTATCAGTGAAGTTCTTATTTTGTTTTTTTGCTTATTTGTTTCAGTACTAGAATTTTTCCAGTTAAGAGATGCCAGGCTGAATACAATGCATCCAAACTATATGAGTCGGCAATGGAGAAAAGACCAAATGATTAAACACAGATGAAAGGGAATGGGTCCAGAAACAAATTTATAGTCTCAGTCCATACTTTACACAAATAGACTTGAGAGAATGAAACCAGTTCCTCCCAAGATAAATTTTGGTTTTTAATACATTATGGTTTTATGGGATAACTGGTAGAAAAAAGTGAATAGAAAAAAAAGTTTTGTGATAACAAAAAAGATTATATGAAATATAGTTTCAATAAACTTAGTTATTATAGCATACAAAATAGCCAAGTGTAGAATTTTATTTTTTAGATCTGATCCTAGAATTGTAAGACGTCCAAAAATCTAGTACCTAAGAGATTTCAATGTAATGCCACTATTATTAAATGTCACGTGCATACACAGTCAAAGTGATGGCCAAGAACAGAATAAAAACAAATAAGAAGCAAAAACACGCACACCTATTGATGAAACAAGGCATGCACATTTCCAAGAAGTAATACTTAATTTTAAAATCAACACAAAATCCTCATCCTTAAATCCAGTGAGTATCAGTAAATACAGTGAGTATCAGTGAAAGAATGGCTTATCTCTACTTTCAAATTTCTCTGTACAGTGGTTAAACTAAATCGTGTAAACAATGCACTCTACCACAAGGCATAAAAATTTACATAACTGGAGTATAAAAATATATGCTTAAAGGAAGGAAAAGCATAACCTGAACTGAGCAGAAGTGACTAAGAAAGTATCATGGAGATTCTCACACTCCTACTGAGACTTCCATGACACAAAGATTTTCAAAAAGTAGAAGAGTAGAGCTAACAATAGTCAACCTACTGACAATGATCATTTCAAATTACGCTTGCTCCATCTAAGTTATTGATTACTCCCAGGAGGCTCCACTTCTATTTATTTTTCATGATTTCATAGATGGAATCTACCAAGTTGATCAAATTGGAAAGTCCCTTTCAGCCCTGAAAATTCTACATTGCTAAATAAATCCTGGCCTGCAGCCATAGCCCTGTGGCATCCGATCCCGTTGGATCTCAGAAGCTAAGCAGGGTCGGGCCTGGTTAGTACCTGGATGGGAGACCGCCTGGGAACACCAGAAGCTGTAGGCTTGGGAGAAGGACCTGGAAAACCCCTCCCAAAAATCAATCTGCCATTGAAAACCCTATGAACAGCAGAGAAGCACTAACAATAGTGTTTCCCCTGTTGTACAGAGGGTCACTATGAGTCGGATACTGACTCCACGGCACCTAACAACAACAACAACAAAACAAATCCTATGGATTCTACTTTCTACCACAAATCCGTCCAGCTCTCACCATCCTCATGCAGTCAAATTGGATTGTTACCCTAGTTTATAGCTGGTCTTCCTGCATCTCCATTCACATATTCTTATCTACTCTTCACAAGCAGTCAGAGGTATAAAATAAAGGTGAACAATGTGACACTGCTGCTTGAAAACAATTCAGTGACTTTCTATTTAACCTAGAATGAAACAAATTTCCATGTCATGGACCAACTGTTCTGTTACTTCTCTACTTCCAAATTGATTTCTTACTGTTCTACCCATTGTTCATGATGGTCCATTTAAACTTGGTCTTTCATCCTCCATTATGACAAGGCTCCATGTCACACATGGCTTCTGGTACAGCAATTTCTGTCAAATTAAAGAACATGTTGGGTCTTCTTCCAAATTATTTACCAAATCTGGCATCATATGATTTCTGGCTCTTTCCTGAAGTCAAAATGACCATGAAAGGTAAAATTTTGACTAATTCAGGACATCCAGGCAGCCACAAGAGCACAACTAAAGATACTCATGAAAGAGAACTTAATTGCTTCAGAAAGTGGAAAGAACAGTGGGATAAGTGTGTTGAAAGCCAGGGGAAGTATTTTGAGGAGAATTAATGGCAATGTAACTTCTACTGTAATAACTTTTTAAATTTAAACATTCACTGTATCTTTTGGTCACATCTTGCCTATCACTTCATTGATGTTTCTTTTTCTATGTTTGTTTTTATTTATTCTACTTACTTTCATTAATATTTTAATTATACACATTGTTGGGATACATGATATTTTAGTTCAAATATCCTTTATGCAATTATGAAATCAAGATTGCATATGATTCCATCTCCTTAAACATTTTACAAAAAACAGTACAAAAAGGGGAAAACTCTTGATTAATATTTAATGACAGTTGAATTCAATTATGAATTGTACTATGTGTTTTTTGTTTGTTTGGATTTTCACAGACATGTATCATGTATTTTGCACTTTTTTCCTTCCTCTTCACCCCTTCTAAGTTGTTGCCCCTCACCTTCCTTCATTCTTCATACTCCATTCCCCTACCATTAGACCAGAACACTCCCCCCTCATAGTGGTTCAACTTGTATTTTCCAATATTGTTGTTGTTGTTGTTGTTGTTGTTGTTGCTGTTGTTAGGTGCCCTCAAGTAGAGTCCTTTGGGTATATTCCTAGGAGTGGTACAGGTGGATCCTGTGTCAATTCTATTTTTAGTTTTTGGAGGTACTTTCATACTGATTTCCACAGTGGCAGGAATAATTTACAGTCGCATCAGCAGTGTTAAATTTTCCTTTTTCTCTGCATCTTTGCCAGGATTTATTGTTGTTTGTTTTCTTGATATAGGCCATTCTTACTGGGATGAAATGGAATCTCAATGTAGTTATGATTTGCATTTTCCTGATGGCTAAGGATAAGGGCATTTTTGCATGTTTATTGGCCATTTGTATTTCTTTTTTTGAGAACTATCTGTTTAGTGACATTGCCCACTTATTTATTGAATTATTTGTTACTTTGGTGTTTAATTTCTTAAATTCTTTGTATATTGTAGAAATTCATCCCCTTGGATATGGTGGATGCAAAGACGTTCTCTTGTTCTGTGGCCTCTCCCTTTACTCCATTGTTTTCTTTGCTGTATAAAAGATGATTAGTTTTATGCAAATTAAATCTGCTGTACATAGGGTTGCTATGAGTCGGACTTGACTCGACGGCATGTAACAACAACAACAACAACAAATGTAAATTACAGGATGCAACTCTATGAAAATATATATTGAAAAAGAAGAAAAAAGAAAGGGAAAAAGTGTATAACACATGGTTGCATAGTATTCCCATTACATGTTAATTAAAATTCTTAGATTTTCAAAAACAGGTTATTTATTTGTGTTCTGGTTACTCAATTATAAGTTCTTGGAGAAGAAAATTATTATTTTTTGAAGTACTATGGTGTGGGGATTGAATTCAGGGCCTTGCACATACTTCTTAAGCATTCTGCCACTGTACCCCAACCTCTTTTTTCTTTCTTATATTGAGATAGCCTGCAGCTGTACCACTATGACATACAATCCAGCCAGACATGGGAAGTTAAGCAGGGTCGGGCCTGGTTAGTACTTGGATGGGAGACCGCCTGGGAACACCTGGTGCTGTAGGCTTGGGAGAAGGATCTGGTAACCCACTCCCAAAACCCAGTCAGCCATTGAAAACCCTATGAGTAGCAGAGAAACACTAGTAATGTGTTGTGACTAGCAATGACTCTATTGTACATAGAGTCACTATGAGTTGGACACTGCTCAATGACACCTAACAACATCATCATCAACAAATTGAGAGAATAGGCTTCCTCTAGTCTCAAACCTGTGATCCTCCTGCCTCTGTTTTCTGAATGGATAGGACTATAGGTATGCACCCCCATGCCCAGCTTACAAAGGTAATTATTCTTGAATGTCATGACAATTATATATCAAATATTAACAGATTTGCTCCAAGTATTATGTACAAACATCAAATTATGCCTAGTTACTTAGTGCTGATATATGGCAAGTATGTCTTCCACTATTATATTCATATTAAATATGCAAAGATTTAAATGTACTGCCAAATAAGATTTACTTTTTTTCATCTGCTCTTGAGATAGCAAGTACAATCCTTGATTATATTTGAACCTGCATGGTTTAGCCTCAGGCAGCCACTCCACAGCTTAATCTCTCATCCTTTTCCCTTTGTCTTTTTTTCAGACTGGTCTTATTTTAGATCTTGAATATTAGGCACTTGCTCTCCACACTATTTGAGGTCTTTCATAGGAGAATCACTTTGTATTAAACTTCTCCCAACATCTGAAAATTGTTATCTACTACTCATATTTCAGATCTGGTTCCATAAATAAATTTGTAATGATAGATGTCTATCTTCCCAACCTCTCCCTCCACCCAATTCCTGCCACAATCTCTAAGGTAGGAAGACCATTTGCTTTGTTGGCAGTTGAACCTTAACACTTAGCCTACTGACAGTCCTGAGGAAGATAATTGATAGGTTTATTGATCCTATATGTTACAAGTTGAAATAGCTTGTAGGGAAAAGATATAGACACATACTAGAAATCCTGGAAAAATAATCTATGGTAATACATAATAATGATAAACATTATGTTGGTGGAACAATAGTACAATGCTTGAGAGGAAAATGGTACATCTTTTCACAGGTAACCTAAGCTATCTGGGTAGTTACAGTGTAGGTTATAATGGTTCCCTTTTATCTATCGTTTTACTTTCTGCAAATTAATTTACTTGTAGTCAACCAAAGTCTAAAAAGATTACATGGGAAATTCCAGAAATAAATAATTTATAAATTTTACATTATCCACCATTGTGATTAGTATGATGAAATATCCCTCTGTCCTACTTGATCTGACCCAGAACAAGAATCATCTCTTAGTTCAGAATATCCACACTCTATACTTTACCCACCCATTAGTCACTAGGTTTTCAGATAAGGCTGTTACAGTATCACAATGTTTATGGCCAAGTAGCCATCATTTTACTTAATGATAGTTCCAAAGTGCAAGAGTAGAGATGCAAAGAAGACATTAAGGTATAAAACATAGAACAGGTTAACTCTGGTGCAATGTGATACTGCTACAACACATATGATAAAGCTATTCTTAGCATAGAGTGAAGAATCAACATGTACTTGAAAGCAAAAACAAATATTTTATTTTGAGAGAGAGAATAAAAGAAACAGACCAAATTCATAAAACTTTTATTTGTCCTAACACAACTGTTCTATTTTATTATTAGTTGTTAATCTCTTATTGTAACTAATTTCTAAATTAAACTTCATCATAGGTAGATATGTGTAGGGGAAAAAAGGAAAAAACATAATAGATACAAAATTGAGCACTATCTGTGGTTTCAGGTATCCACTGGGGGTCTTAGATGGAGATTACTGTAATTCCAGAATTACTGTTTATATTTTATTCACTGACAACTGAATTTAAATGACACAATCTCTTTTTTTTTTTTTTTTTTCAGTACTGGTGGTTGAACACAGATCATTGTGCATGCTAGGCAAGTACTCCTTCAGGGAGCTATACCGCTGGCCCTCTTTGATTTATTTTATTTTTAAAATTTGAGACAGGGTCTTGCTAAGTTTTGCAGGCTGCCTCTTGCCTCAAACCTGCAAACCTCCTGCCTCAGGCTCCCAAGTAGTTGTGATTATAGGCATGTACCATGGCACCTATCTTAAATAACACATATTTTTGACAAACTAGAATATTTTTAAGATTTCAATCAACATTATCCTTCAAAGACAAAGTTATTAATGTGCCACTGGTTTTAAAATAACCCCTTAAGAAGGCAAAATTGAATGATGAAGGATATTTTTGCAATAAAATGGCATTAGAACTTTAAGTCTATATTTGACATTAGGTGTTCAAAATGCTTTTTTAATAAGAAGAAACAAATCAGAATATTCTATTTTCCTATATCAGGGCCTGTTAAATATTGATCAGTGTAAGTTTGAATATAATTGAGGTAGTCTAGAGAGAAGTTCAATGAGTTTATTTCTAAAATTATATTTAGGCTATAAAAAGACACATACTTGGACACAATCTGAATATTAAATATGAATCTTAATTAACATAAATATCATAATTATTAGAATATACATCTTTTTCATTTTTATCCAATGAAACAAAGTTGATTCATTAATGTCTATGTCATTGAGAAATAAAGTCATCATTTATTAATATCTGCAAAAACTTTCACTTAAGTGAATTAAGTCATGTTTTACAAATATTTTCCCCAACTTGCATTTTCATAACTGGTAACCTTTATTCACATTGAACATATATTTAAAATAGTAGCAGAGGGTAATACCACACAAACCCAATGGTGAAACACCAACTAGAGACCCAGCACATAAGTGGACCAAGACTACCTACAAATGTACGTAGCTACCTATCTACCTATATAATACAAATAGCATGGAATATCTACAGCTAAACTACCCTGGCATCCAATCTCATCAGATTTCAGAAGCTAACCAGGGTCGGGGTCTTGTTAGTACTTGGATAAGAGACTGCCTGAGAATATAAGATGCTGTAAGCTTGAGAAGACTCAACAGCCTATTACCAAAACAATCAGGTATTGAAAACCTTATGAATGGCAGAGAAGCACTGACAATAGTGCCCAGCATGGTAGTATCCAGATAGTGTTTTGTGCTGTTGTATATAGAGTCACTATTAGTTGGACCTGATTCAATGGTACCTAACAACAGCATGGAACAGCTATTTGTAAATTGTTGTTGCTGCTGTTAGGTGCAATCAAGTTGGGTACAATTTATAGTGACCCAATGTACAATAGAATGAAACACTCTCCAATTCAGTGCCAGGCACACAATCTTTTTTATGTTTAAGCCTATTGTGGCAGTCACTGTGTCAGTCCATCTAGAGGGTCTTCCTTTTTTATTTTTCATTGACCTGTCACTCTCCCAAACATGATGTCCTTCTCCAAGGATTAGTCCCTCCTGACTACATGTCCAAAGTACATAAGATGCAATCTAGCCATTCTAGCTTCCAAGGACCACTTTGGTTGCACGTCCTCTAGGACAGATCTGTTGATGCATTTGGCAGTCCGTGGTCATAATTCAAAAGCACTAAATCTTCTCCTGTCTCTCTTATTCAACATCTAGCTTTCACAACCATAAGATTTGACTGAAAAGACCATGGCATGAGTCAGGCACAACCTTCATCCTTACTGGGATACAAAAAAATTATATCTACCTTCCATTGTTTAGTATACTTAGTTATGTCTAAAAAGTCTACTAAGTTGCTTTGTGAATCTAAAGTCACCTATTGAGAATCTGGATTAGTTCACTTTTATCTCTAATACACAAAGCAATATTTGTAGTTGTACCATCCAGAGGGAATCTAAAATAACTTTAGTCTCTGGGATGTTTTACAAGAGTTCTATGTATAAAAATGATGTGAATCTCTTAACTTTGTAATTGCATAATGTTTCTAAACACAAAACTAGTGTTACTTTTCACCATAGCTGTTAATGTAGTACTTCTTATTACCTAAATGTTTATTAGTAAACTCTGTGTGTGAGTCAATGAAGTTTTTGTTTGTTTTACGATAGTTGCTCCCTCCCTTAGTACTACTGAATTAGAATGTCTGGAAGACTAGCTTGAGAATGCATATGTTCTAAATGTTTCTTCAGTATTTTTCACATACTTCAATACTTGAGAACAATTGCTTTCACATACAACATACCAAAGAGATTTAGCAAAAGAATTTTATCATAGCAATCAATATTTAGACATGAGTTGCATTAAAGAACACATAAAAACAACACAAAAAAGTTTTAGACATCATTTTAAAAATGCACTTGGAGTAATTACACAACAAAGTGGTCTCGTCTTGTTTGTCATATAAATTACCTCAAACTCTCCATACCTGTCAGCAGCTCTTTAGAGATATAAGTTCATAATTGTTATGGTTAAGCACAAATGCACTGGAACAACCTAATTGCATTTGATTCAGCTCTGTTACATACCAAGTATTTCACTTTTCACTATCTTAGCTGCCTCACTTCTAAAATAACTTATTACAATGGATACAGCATAAGTTAATACAGGTAAAGTGCTTAGAACTGTGCTTGTCCCATGACACTAGGCTCATTAAATGTTGGTTCATCACTCAACAGGGATAAAGAAGAAAATACGTTGCTTGTGGCTTGTAGATAGATATTTTATCACATACATAAAAATGTGATGAGGGCTACAAAGAAATAACGTATGAGAGAAGGAGCCTGGTCTAGTTTGGAGAAGCTGAGGGAGAGGGGCTTTGTCATGAGGAGGAAACTATCAAGGTATACCAAAAGGAATGGATACATAAGGAGGTTGTTCTGGCCACAGGGCCCACTTTTAGGAAGTGAAAGAAATAAGGTGTGGGTCAGAGAGAGAAGAAGAGGGCTCAAAATGAGACTGAAGAATGGGTCCTACAATATTTTAGTTCAGGGGAAGGAGAAAAGACAGGATTTTCTTCTGGTGATTTGGGGTCATTCTATTTAGAAAGGAGCTATCTCCCTCATGACCAGAACTGTTCTGTATGAGTGACCCTAAAAAAGGAAGCCTGGGAAATCAATAACTTAAACACTAAACTCTGAAAAGTAATCAAAGACAAAGTTGATGAAGGGATTATGAATGTATTTGGAGTAGCTAATTGACACAGTATAACATTTCCTTTTTAGAAAAAAATCATAGGGGAAATTGCAGGAGAAAAGACTCATTCTTAATTTTTAGCCATAGATAGAATACTGAAACCTCTATTAACCCTTCTTCAGCTTCTTTTTTCTTCTAACATACTTACAGAGAAACTAGGATAAGACCTTACCTTTTCTTTCTTTACAAATATTATGACAATAACTAAAAAGAGAAACTGGCTTGAAGAAGATATTTAAGATAACAAATTCTCAATGATCACTGTGTTTCTGTAAAGATTCTCCCAAAGAAGAGATTTCAAGATCCTTAAATTAATAACTTTGTAAAAACATGCTCCTGAAAGAACTTGGAACGATGTTAAAAGCAACTAAAACTTCCATAAGACATAAAAATTAAAAGAACACACTTTATATTGTACTTCAAATTATTCTCTAAGTTATCTTTGTCTACATTTGGTTTAACATATGCTGGTTTTCTAGGTATTGAAAAAATCATATTTTTTAAAACCACCTAGATTTCAATATATACTCAATATTAAAGTACATAGGCCATGGAAGTAGATGGGAATCTATGTATGGGGAGATAACACACAAACAATACATATAAGTAGAAGGGGGACAATGGGTATGGAGTAAAGGGATGGGGATGGGGATTGTTATGGGATAATGTAGGAGGTGAAGATAAGTAATTACAAAGATATGGATTTATGGAAATGTCATTATGAAACCCATTAAGTTGAACACTAAAAAATTACTAATAAAAATTACTGGTGCCAGGTGTGGTAGCGCATGCCTGTGCTGAGGCAAGAGGATTGCAAGTTTGAGAACAGAGGCAGTCTCCATAATTTAGTGAGACCTTATCTCACAAAGTAAAAAAAAAAATGGGCTGGGGGTGCAGCTCAGTGGTACAGCACTTGCAAAGCATGCAAGCACAAGGCACTGGGATCAACCCCCAGTACCACACACACACACACACACACACACACACACAAATTACTGGGAAAAATAAGGTATAAAGTGCAACAATAAAATACTGTCTCTGTAAAGTAAGAATATAGTTAATGCTCAATGTGCACTTAAAATGTGCCAACCTATGTGCTATGTTTTTAACTGTATTACCTCATTTAACCCCCATTAAGTCCACCCATTTTACACCCCAATTTTACAGACAAGGGAACTGAGAGAAATTAATGACCAAGACCACCACTCAGAAGTAACTAAACTGATATGTGAATCTTTGACTTATAACTGTAGAATTGACATCTTTTTTAAAAAAATCAAAGGTAGGATTTTGTAATGTTTGAAAAAATGTTTGTGTATGTTCAAAGATACAACCATTTACATAATATAGTCACTGAAGCTCTTTCACTGGTCACTTTATAGAATATGTATTAACATTAAGAAAACATGATATAGCAGTAGAA
The DNA here is from genome assembly GCA_007922755.1 of Pedetes capensis. Lineage (NCBI taxonomy): Eukaryota > Metazoa > Chordata > Mammalia > Rodentia > Pedetidae > Pedetes > Pedetes capensis. The sequence continues at coordinate 13,580 of VMDO01026106.1, read as the reverse complement.
AACAAAAACAGAACAGATTATATTTTAACCTTGACAAAAATGAAAAGAAATAGTAGAGCTCACCAAAATCTTTGACAAATTTAAAAAGAGAGAATCTTATCATTTAAAGTACTTGGGAATTTCAGTGAAATGATGAAGCAGGAGAATATTTACATTCTAGTGATGTTAAGATCTGGAGAAATGAAAGTTCCAGACAATCAGGGAAAAAGTCTTATTTAAATTTAATTTCAAATTGTCACCATTTATTTTGATATGAACAAGCACTTTACAAGACTTCGGAGATTTTTTATGAACTATTCAAAGTTCATTCTAATACATAAGCTTGAAATGCAAATTCCTAAAATTAAATTGTCAATTTTGAAGTACACAAAATATTGAGATTCTTCAAATTAAAGAGTATTTTTATTGTTGGAAATAGAATTTTGTCACTATGTTGTGAATTAACTTCAAATCACACCAGTTCTTGTACAATTCATGTAGGGCTTTTTGTCAGTTGAGTGAAAGCATACATCTGAAGGCCTAATCTTTTTCCTTGCCTGCTGGCCAACAAAATGAACATGGAATATGTGAACATATATGAACACAAACACCACGTGGTCTGGAACCTTTCACAATCACTGAGGCAAAGTAATGTGCGAATCTGCCTAATAAGTGATTCCAGTCATGATAAAAATAGCATAAGCCAAAAACAATTAGTACTTGCATATAATAGCAAAATGTGCTTTTGAAATAAAATGCATATTCCTAAAGATATTCATTTCAGCCTCTAGTAGTATATTAGGGCCAAGATAAAAGTTTACAACATCAAAGGTTTTTTTCTTGAATGAAGGATATTAGTTATTAGAAATAAAGGATTACACAACAGAAAAACTCTTACAATCACATTTAACTTCAGAAACTACCAGAAATAGAACACAGAAATAATTAGGAAGTTCTATGAGTTCCAAATAATTGTATATTTTTAATATGAAGTTAAGATAAACTAAAGCAATTTCTTATTCACTTATGAAATTAGAACTGGGCTCAGATGCAATTAAGTCCTATTCACTTATGTATGATTAGGGATTAGGTGCATTTAAATTTTAATCATTAAGCTATATTATTATGAAGCAGCTGATGCGATTTGATCAACCAGGGGTAGCAACCAAGAAATTTATTCAAGTACAGATTTCAAGGTAAAGCTCATTCTGAAACTAAATACAACTAGGTGATCAGACTATGTAAGAAGAGACAGAGAGAGAAAGAAGAAGAGAGAGAGGGAGGGAGGGGAGGCAGGGAGATGGATATTATAGGCAAGAAGAAAGGGAATAGAGGTCTCTGCAGTCATACACCTCCCAGCTCATCCATGTGCTTCTCAGTCACCTGTAATTTGAGTATCAATGTAAACTTCCTCTGAGACAAAGGCTTTGGTCTGATGGTCAGTGCTTCCCTATACAAAATAGATTTACAATGGCAATACCTTCTTTTAGATAACCTGGTCTGTAGCCTTTAGCACCTTTACAAATGGTCTAATCTGTAACCAGTATGCTGCATATGAAGGCCACAGGTGCCTCCATGTCTGGCTCAGTGAAGGGACCCTCAGTTGAAATAGGACTCCTCCTATAATAAAGAGAAAGACAAGCTTTATAGCCAAGACTAGCCATCCTAGACTGAGGGGTGGGAGATACCAAACACATCTGATGATAAGATCAAAGAGAGGGGAGGAATATTTGTTCCCTTAATGAGATAAGGACTTTACCCTAAAAATTCCTCCCCTCAGTGCAGTATCCAGAATCCTCAGATCCCACAGTTGTCAGCAGTGTCCGGTCTGTAATATTCAGAAATGTTCTCAAAGTCCAGTCATCTGCACCTTAGAGCAATGGTCAGAGCACCCTATGGAAGCCTACAGATGTCCACATCTGCCTGCAGTCTACACAGATGTTCCAAGATGCCTGCAGCCTCGTTGATGGACCTATATGATTCTTAACCTCCAATTTAGATACATAAATTGCCAGTGTTCATGGATCTTCACTGCTGGACATGCCTACTTTCTGATTTCTGTATCAAAAAGCATAACTTTCTCTGTTTACCTATCCATTGGCTACTGTGTCAATCCATCCAGCTGAAGGTCTTACTTTTTAGTTGACCTGCCACTCCCCTAAAACATAAATCCATCTCTAGAGATTGGTCTCTCCCGACTACATATCTAGAATATGTAAGGCAAAGTCTAGCTATCCCTGCTTCCAAGGAGCACTCTGATTGCACTTATTCTAGGATGAATCTCTTGGTTCATTTGGAAGTCCATGGTATATTCAACATTTATCACCAGCATTATAATTCAAAAGCATCTATTGATCTCCTGTGTCCCTTATTTACTGTCCAGCTTTCACTAGCATATGTTGCTAGTGAAATACCATACCATGAGCCAGGAGCAACTTTGTCTTCAATGAGACATCTTTAATTGTCAACACGTTAAAGAAGTCTTTTGTAACACTTTTTCCCAATGCAATTCTTTTTTTTTTTTTTTTTTTTTTTTTGAGACAGGGTCTTGCCAAATTACGCAGACTGCCTCTGGTCTTGAACTTGCCATCCTCCTATCTCCACCTCCCAAGCCACTGGGATTATAGGTGTGATCCACCACACCCAGCTTATCATTTGATTTCTTGACTGCTATTTTCATAGGTGTTGATTGTAGAACCAAGTAAAAAAAATCTTGGACAACCTCAATCTTTTCTCCATTTATCATGAAGTTGCTTACTGACTCAGTTGCAAGGATTTTTGTTTTCTTGATGTTGAGGTGCAAGCAAAATGTAGGCTGTGTTCTTTGGCCTTCATCAGTAAAGTTTCAAATCCTCTTTACTTTTAGCAAGCAAAATTATGTCATCTGAATAAAATAGGTTGTTAATAAGTCTTCAATCCTGATGCCACATTCATTATTCATTTTCATAAAGTCCAGCTTCTCAGATTATGTGCTCAGTATACAGAATGAAGAGGTATGTGTGAAAAGATACATCCCTGATGCACACCTTTCCCGACTTTCAACCAAGGAGTGATTTGTCTAATTGCCTCTTTAAACATGTTCTTCCTTGTGATGGATGAAATTTCAGGTAAACTGCATTGCTTTATTGACGTTAAACCAAGCAGTATCCTTATTTCTTCAAACAACTGCCTCCTGTTCCATGTACAGATTCCTCATGAATACAATTAAGTACACTGGTATTCCCATACTTCACAATGTTTCCATAATTTGTTGTGATCCACAGTCAAATGCCTTTGCATAGTGAATAAAACATAGATAGACATTGTTCTTGAATTCTCTGCTTTCAGCCAATGTCCATCTCATATCAGAAATGATGTCCCTGGTTCCATGTCCTCTTCTGAATCCAGCTTGATTTTCCAGTAGTTTCCTGTCAATATACTGCTGCATTGGCACTTGAATTTTACTTGCATGTGATATTAAGATTATCATTTGATAATTTCCACATTCAGTTGGATCTCATTTATTGGGAAGAGGCACAAATATGGATCTCTTCTACTCAGCCAGGTAGCTGTTTTCCAAATCTCCTGGCATAAACAAGCGAACACCTCCTGTACTGCATCTGCTTGTTCAAAGATCTCAATTAGTATCCCATTAATTCCTGGAGCCTTGTGTTTCAACAAGCCTCCACTTCTTTCTTCAATATCATTGTTTACTAATCATATTCAACCTCTTGAAATGGTTTATCATCCACCAGTTCTTTTTGGTATAATGACTCTGTATTCCTTCCATCTTCTTTTGATGTTTCCTGCATCATTTAAATATTTTCCCTGTAAGCCAGGCCTGGTGGCGCATGCCTATAATCCCAGTGATTTAGGAGGCAGAGGCAGGAGGATTGCAAGTTCAAGGCCAGAGGCAGTCTGTGTAATTTAGTGAGACCTGACTCAAAATGCGGGAAAAAAAAAAGAAGAAGAAGAAGAAGAAGAAGAAGAAGAAGAAAATAGGGCTGGAGGCACAGTTCAGTGGTACAGCACTTGCAAAGCAAGCAAGCATGAGGCCCTGAGTTCAACCCCCAGTACTGAAAAAAAGAATTCCCTGCAGAATCTTTCACTCGAGGTTTGAATATTTTTCTTTAATTCTTTAAACTTGAGAAAAATAGAGCATGTTCTTCCTTTTTCTATCTCCAGCTCTTTGCACATGTCATTATATGATTTTGTCTTCTTTATCTGCCCCTTGAAAAGTTGTTTAGTTCTTTAACTTCATGTTTTCCTTTTGCTCTAGTTGCTTTACGTTGAAAGGCAAGTTTCAGAGTCTCTTTTGACATGTAACTTATTTTCTTTTTTCCTGTCTTTTTGCTTTTGGATTTCCTCATAAATGATATCTTTGAACTCATGCCACAACTCATTGGTGTTCAATCACTAGTGTCTAAAGCATCAAATCATTTCTTGAGATGGTCTCTGCAATCAAGCGGGATATACTCAAAGTCATATTGTGGATCTCATACATTTGTTCTAATTTTCTTCAGTTTCATTTAGAATCTGCATATGAGCAATTGATGGTCTGATTCACAATCATCACCTGGTCTTGCTCTGATGTCTGATAATTGAGCTTTTCCTTCCTATCTTTCCACAAATATAGTCAATTTGGTTCATGTATGTGATGTCCATGCATATAGTTCCTGTTTATGTTAGTGAAAAAAATATATTTTCAAGGAAAAAGTCATTGGTCTGACAAAATTCTAGCATGTGATCTTCAGCATTCTTTATGTCACTAAGGCCATATATTCTAGCTATTGAAACTTGGAAATGAAAATTTGGAAAACTTTTGCATTCCAGTCACCAGAATTTTCATTGCATCTTGACTGCATGTTTGATCAGTTTGATTGCAGAAGCTGGTAAATTTTTTCTACTTCTTTATTTGTGGCCTTAGTGTTGGGTGTATAAATTTGAATAACAGTCATATTAATTGGACCTCTTTGTAGGCATATGGATACTATTCTATCATTGACAGCATTGTGCTTCAGGGCTGTGGGGACTTTCAAGTTGTTCTGATGCTGAAAGCTATACCACTGGTATTTCAGATACCAGCAGAGTCATCCATGGTTGACATGTTTCAGCTGAGCTTATAGACTAAGACTGATGAGAGAGAACAACCTGGCAGCCCACTCATGAAAATATTGGCCACTGAAAACCCTATGAGTAGCAGAGAAACACTGTCAGATATAGTGCAAAAAAATGAGTCTGCAAGGTTGGAAGACACTCAAAAGTCCACTGGAGAAGAATTGCTTCCTCAAAGTAGAATGTACCTTCATGATGAGGATGGGGTGAAATCCATTGGACCTCCATTTGCTGATGTGGCATGACTTAAAGTGAGAAAAAATGACTGTAAATATCCATTTATAAGCAAAATATGGAATGTATGTAGTATGAATGTAGGAAAATTAGAAATTGTTTAAAGAAAATGAAGTGCATAAACATCACAATTCTAGGCATATATGAGCTAAATGGACTGGTATGGACCACTTTGAATCAGGTAATCATATGACCTACTATGCCAGGAATGACTACTTAAGAAATGGGGTTGCATTCATCATCAAAATGACAGTCATCATCAAAACACGTTATTTAAATGTAATTTAAATGTATATCCTTTATATTAACAATATGGAGTTTCAGTTGTATTCTCAATATTTTTCAGACAGTCTAGTGATATTTGAATAAGTAAATATGTATGTTAAACCAATTTTGGAAGTCAATATTCCTGAAATCATTGTTTTTGTTGTCAGGTGCCATCAAGTCAGTGTTCCACTCATAGCAACCCTACACACAACAGGTGAAACAGTATTGTTAGTGCTTTTCTGCTATTCATAGGGTTTTGGTGGCTTACTGTCTTTTTGCAAAAGGTTTGCCAGGTTCTTCTCCCAAGTCTACAGCACCTGGGTTCCCAGGTGGTCTCCCATCCAAGTACTAACTAGGTCCAACCCTGCTTAGCTTCTGAGATCTGACAAGATCACATGCCACAGTGGTATGGCTGCAGGCTCAAATCATTGATTCAGTATTAATTATCACAGAGATAGTGAAAAACGTAGCAACCTTTCTAAGTTAAATTACAAGCCTGAAATCATCCTCTTTGGAGTCTACCAGTTCATTTTTATATTTACAAAATGAAACATTTCATTTTCCTTAAATTCTATATCAAATTATCAAGGAGCTATATTTAAAAAGAAATATCAGCTTGGCACAATGTTGCATACCTATAATCCCAGTATCTCAGGAGGTGGAGGCAGAACAATCTCAAGTTTGAGGCCAGAGGAAGTCTGTGTAATTTAGCAAGACCTTGACTCAAAAATAAAATATAAAATGTGTTGGGGGAATCAGCCCAGCACTTGCAAAATATGTGTGAGTCCCTGTGCTCAACCCCCAAGAAAAAAATTCATGAAAATGTAAGATTCATTTTAGTACGTTAAGCACTTTGTAATAGTGAAACACACTTTTGATTATTGTATGAAAAGAAATGGTGATTAGATTTGAACTGTATGTTTTATAGATGTATAAAAGAAAAGAATATAAAATATAAAATGTGATTTTATTACAGAAATTCATCAGCAGTGGTGATTGTTTATAAATCTAATGAAAAGAAGAAAATATTTCAATGATAGCCAATTTAAGAGTTTTAGTTTATTTTGGAATACAAAGTTGCTCCACAATTTGAGAAATGGATGTATCTATGGATTTTCCACTACGTGCATTAATTTCTTCTCTAATGAAGGTTTTCTTAAAAAAATAGAAACTCATAGAAGACCAAGTCTTTGCTTAAGAGTTAAAATCATAAAGAATGCATTGGCCTGAATAATTTAAAATGAAAAATTCCTAACAAATTATTTCAATTGAATTCTATTTTTAACATTACTATCAGTTTAGGAAGGGAGAAGAGGAATGTGAGTGCAACAGCTTAGATCAATGAGGAAAAATTATTAGAATTATAGTGTTGAATATTTAAATAGATGGGTGACAAGCATTTTCCCTACAACTACCTGATATTCAAACATTACATTGAAATTATGAAAAAACGATTTTATTCATCTTTCTCCTATTATGATAAGGAGGGGTATTCATGTCAATATTCCAAAATACCTTCAACCAAAGGCAGTTATCCAAGATTTGCTTAGAATAAATAGTTTACACAGAAAACTAATCAGAGATGTAGACAGGTGGTTATAATACCTGTCTTCATTCCAAAACAGTTAAAAAAAAAAAAAAACACCTTGATCCAGTGATGACAGTGAAATTTCTTTAGGAAAGATAGGCTGAAGATACAACACAGTGAACCTATAGCAGGAGTTGACATGGCTCACATATTTAAATGTAAAATGCAAAACAGTAAAAATTTTAGAAGAGAAAGAAATTAATCTTCAGGACCAAAATTTAGGCAGTGACTTCCTAGACATGGTACCAAAATCATGATTCATAAAAGAAAAATGATATCTTAATTGTTTTTCAATCAATATAAAAATATTTGCTGTATAAAAGACTATGCTCAAAATATAAAAAGATATTATAGTTGGGAAGTATGTATTTGCAAACTATATATGTGACAAAGAACTCATATGTAGAATACATAAAGAACTCTAGAAATTCAAAATTTAAATAATTCAAAATTAGGCAAAAGACAAGTAAAACGATACCCACTAGCATTACATAATAGGAAAATGCAAATTACAACCATGATGAAATATCATTACATATTAGAAGAGATAAAATAAAAATATAGACAATACGAAATGTTAGTGAGAATTCAAAGATACTTCACACTGGTGCAGAAGTGATACAGGTGTGTATTTAGCACTAAGAGAAAAAGCACCAGCTTATCTTGCAGGACTTCCACATCATCAGGGTTGGGGTAATGAAAACTGACACATGCCTGGCCCATCTCTGCATTTCTACCTTCTGGCAATGGGTATCATTCTTTTCTTTGCTCTCTCTCACTTTGTATCTATCATCTCTTTCTTTCACCCCGGAAACTTCAAATTCCAGCATCAGATCCAAAGACAACAGATTTTATATAGGATATTTAATCAGCTCCAAAAATTGCATATGGGAAAACCCCTGCTACAAATTCTTTATTCCATTATATTTCAGGAACTATTATTAATCTTTTACATTTTTCCAAATACCATTTAAAGTAAGTAAGTTAGTTCTAAATTAACTGTTGCTAGTTGTATAATAATTTAAACTGAAACTGCCTTCTTTTTCCCTTTGAGAGACAAAAGTAAAATTCAGGAACACCTTTGTCTTTGTTTTTATGAAAGAGGTAGTATAGAATGACAACCTTTAAAGTCATGGCACTCTTTAGGCCCCTTTATTGAGAATGCCTGCTCATCCCAAGTCCTGAATAACCTGATGAAGCTCTTCTCATAGTTTTGAATCACTAACTTTGTAATGAGCTTCTTCATAAAATAAGTTGTGCAAAATCAAACCTATTTTTCTTCCAGTTTACTTTTCTATTTCTGTATTTCCCATCTTTCCAGCATTATTCTTGAACTTTTTTAAATAAAGGACACTTTTTGCTGTGACGAATTAAGAAATACTTCATCCATAATCACTGCAATCACTGAAGCAAAATGAGAATAGTTATCACCTAGCCACTTCCCTAGTGCATAACTTTCCTCCAGAAACAAACCAGTCCTCCTCTATTTCTCCTCCCTTCCCCACATCATGTATGGATGATCATGAAAGTCACCTACTTTATCAAGCTCTTTTCTTTCCAATCCATCTTGCAAGATACTAAGAGGTAAGATGTCATGAAGGTCATTCAGAAGGTCCCATTTTGCTTAAAAATAATAGTTTAATTTATATCTTAGTTTTCTCTGATAAAAGTCTCTTTTGTCCTAGTAGGGAAAGAAAAGATGCTCCACAATTCATAAGTGAGCAATAAACATTTTACAAAAAAAATGATTACAGAGAATATACATTGTACATCTAACAATACATCCATATGCCAATTGTATTTCTTTGTATATTTAGAGTTATTTTACAAATTAAATATATTTTGGTTATTGTTCCCTGCACATGTTTATGGGTCCATTAACACATCTTATTATTGCAGCATCTAATCTAAATTGTGTTAATTGGGGCACCCAAACTCGTTTTAAATCAGCATGTGACCTAATATAAGCAAATTGGAGCACCTCCCTGGGATTTTTCAAATCTGAGTTGAAGGACTAGGATATAATATTCTTTTCTGTTTGTGTTTTCTAGGTTTAAGAGTCTGGAAAGCCTGCAGCAAGTCTCCAGTGTCTGAGAGAATGAAAAAATGAAGAAAGAAGCAGAAATGAGACAACAGATGTACATGCCTTTGCTATCAAAGTGTGTGTGTGTACGTGTGTGTAATCATGACAAGGCTGACATATGAATCTCGCTTTTTGACAGGCTTTACAATAAGCTTATACAAGTTAGCAAATTCATTCCATTTGAAGCTGCAGGTGGCCTATAGCTTAATCAAGGTGTTAATTGGCTGGCACTAAGTGTGGTTTGAGGTTAGTATGGCAGATGGAACTCAGTGAATATACAGTTTGGTTGTACAAACTATAGATGTACTTAAGCTTTCTACATCTGTGCTGTACTTTTTCAAATATACATGGGTGATAAAACACCTGCTACTTAATTAACACCCTTTGTAGTTGTTCACAAAGTTAGATTATTCTCAACTTACTTTGTCAGCTATAAATGTTAAAAATTTGCTTGCTATTTCTGGAGCTTCATCTTTCCTTTATTTTGTAAAGTAAGGGTTGAAAAATATTGAGGTATTGCAAGTGAAGGAATATAAAAATAATCAACAAATGAGCAAGTAAATAGTGAAATAGAATAGAATACATCTACATTTCTGAGATGACAATCCTATGAAAATGGAAATTTTAGTTAAATGAATTTTTTAAGAGAAGATATTTCTGAAAAAAAAATAATTTTTAAATATTGTGGCTCCCTCCTTACTCTCAAGTTTAACACATTATTTCCTATGAGCCAAAAATTTGCTTAGGCCAGAAGGCAAGCAGTAAATTAAAGGAGACAATTGAGCTTTCAAGTCTTCTTTTGTCAGGATGAATATATTTGGGGCATGATTTGCACACCTTAGGACACTCAGTACCTGAGATCTGGTGCTAGAGGAGTCCATCATTTCGATTATGCTGAGATAGATCCTAGCAGGATCTTGGCTTATAGAAATTCACGGAGGTGAAAGTTTCAAGATTTTCTACCAATAAAGGCCAAGAAACCAAGCAATGTGATGAGCAGAGTTGTTTCCTTCTGGAGCTTCATCAAGAAACTTACAATCTACCTGTTGCTAAATCAATGACCCTAAGGATCAGAAAAACATACCACCCACCCTACTGGCAAGTGCTGCCATATAAGGAAAGCAGAAGGACCTAAGTCCTAAACAAAGGGGCAAAAGAAAATAAAAGGATACTCACTGAGATTCAAGAGAAAGCAGAAAGAAGCAGAAGACTCAAAATTGGCTCCTAGAAAAATAACTTTTTTTTTTTTTTTTTTTTTTTGCTGTACTAGGGGTTGAACCCATGGCCTCACACTTGCATGCTTTGCAAGTGCTGGACCACTAAGCTGCACCCCCAGCCCCCCCCCCCGTTTTTTTTTTTTTACTTTTTGAGACAGGGTCTCGCTAGGTTACGCAGACTTCCTCTGGTCTCAAACTTGAACTTGCAATCCTCCTGCCTCTGCCTCCCAAGCTGCTGGAATTACAGGCGTGTGCCACCACGCCCAACCAATAACTCTTTTGAAGTAGACAAATGGTCTACTTTGGTTCCAAACCAAAACATGTAGAATTTTCTCAGTTCTACAGCTGCTATGTGATTCTGTCATAATTGGTCCATGTAAGGCTCTGTTTTTATTTATTTATCCATCTGTTATGAGTAGCATGACAATCAACTGAGAGCCCATCACACAATGCAAAAAGTAGGATCTTACCAATCATTCACATCACTTATGTGATCTTTCCCTCATCCCATGCATCCCCTCTGTTCCTTCCATAAAGAGAACAAACCTTCTGAAGCCTGTGTTTGTCATTCCCTTTTTTCCTTTTCATATATATTGTTTTTGTCTCATCTATTGGGCTAGAGTTTGGCTAAGTTGATAGAGGGCTAGTATGCACTCTTTGAGGCCCTGCGTTTGATTCCCAGCACCACAAAATAGGAGAAGAACCTGGCAACCCACTCCTGAAGGAATCCCAAAATAACCATTGAAAATCCTGTGAATAGCAGAGAAGAACTGACATAGTGCCAGGGATATTTCATCTGTTGTACATACAGAGTTGTTATGAGTCAGACCCGACTTGATGGCACCTAACAGCAACATATTTCCTTCTCAACTTTAGATTTCATTTTAATGATCCTGTATAAATTGCCAAGGATATATGTTTTAGGATTTTGCTAGGATTCATCTGTACTGTTGTATGTCATTATACTTTATTCACTCTTTGGTTTTATAACAGATTATGTTACATTGCCTACAGCAGTAGCCCTGTGGCATCTGATCCCATCAGATCTTGGAAGCTAAGCAGGGTGGGGCCTGTTTAGTACCTGGACAGGAGACTGCCTGGGAACACCAGATACTGTAGGCTTGGGAGAAGGACCCGGTAAGTCCCTCCCAAAAATCAATCTGCCATTGAAAACCCTATGAATAGCAGAGAAGCACTGACAATAATGTTTCACCTGGTGTACAGAGGGTCGCTATGATACTGACTTGACTGCACCTAACAACAACAACGTTACATTATATTTGGTCACTCTCCTACCTGGGAAGCATTGCATTTACTTCTACAGCTTTGCTCCTGGGAAAAGAGCTACAATAAGCATTCTTGTTCATATCTGTTGTACACATGAAAAATGTTCTCCTGGATCTACAGTCAGAATTACTTCATCATACCACAAGCAGAATTTTACACGACAATACTAAACTGTTTTCCATAGCATTTGTACTTATATTTAAATAAACAATCTATAAGAGACCCTAAAGACTCACATCCTTTTAATCACTTGGTATAATGAGCTTTTATTTTTCCAAAAAAAAAAAAAAATAGATGTAAAATAGAGCTTATTATAGCAGGGTATATAATTCTCTGATCATTATTGAATCCAAAATACCTCTTTACATGTTTATTGGCAATACATTACTTTTTCTGTAAAGTGCTAGTCATGATTTCTACCCATTTATCTGCTGAATTTTCAGTGCTATTTTATTGATTTGTAGAATTTATTTACATGTAATTAGTACATAATACTTTGTTGATTGTACAGGAAAAACGCTTTCTCCCAATCTGTAACTTACCCTTTTTACTCTTAAAAGTATCTTTATAGATCAATATTTGCTATTTCCAACATAATCAAATTCACCAATCTTCTTTTTTATAGTTGGTTCTTTTCATGTCTTGTTTAAGAAATCCTATTCTTCCCAACATATTCACCTTTAAAGCTCAACTAAAAAAAGTCTTGTTGTTAGGTGTCATTGAGTGGAATCTGACTCATAGTGACACTTTTAGGGTTTTCAATGAATGATTGTTTAGGGATTGCTTCAGGAGTGGATTGCCACATCCTTCTCCTGTTTTGCAGCGTGGGGATAGAATGCAGGGCCTCAGAGAGCACAGAGCAGTACTCCACTAACTGAGCTAATCCCCAAAATTGTATAATTGCAATTTCATTCATAGGACCATCTGTAGTGGTCTTACATAAAGTGATGTCAACTTTCATCTTTTGCTGTTATTATTGTTCATATGGAAAACCATTTTCTGAGTCTCTACTAGTGAGACAGAAGTCCCACACAAACAAAAATAAGCAGTTTGGGAACTGATAAAAACAAACAAAAACAAAATATTGGAAGCAAGAAGAGCAAAATGATTAAGAAAATGAATTGAAGGCCAAACACAAATGAAAATCATATTACCAATCTGAAATACTTAATGAAAGAAATATCTGAAAGCATAAAGCAAAAATACTAAGATACAGAGCTCATGAGGAAAAAAATACAAGATTCAAGTTAAACTTATAAAAACTAAACTGTGAATAAATGGATTTTTAGAAAAAAAATGGTTGCAGGAAAATCAATGCTAAAACATTGAAAAATTTTCATTTGATTAAAAAGATTGAAATCTTTGCAATGAAAGTTTTAGCAATGTAGAAATGATGAGAAAAATTGTAATATTAGGTATATTCTTTTCAAATCCCTGAATTTCAAGATTACAAAACCAAGCAAGAACATCACAAGCTCCCAGGAGAATAGTTAAGACAGAAAAAACTCAAACAAACATGTAAATACCCAGGAAAATATCAGTACTCATGTTAATAGATTCATATGTCACATGAACTTTCAAGAAGTAGGACTAGATGCAAATAATTTAATGATAAATATTCTTCACTATTCACCATATCAAAGAAAATTTAACATTCTAAACAAAATTTTTATCATTTCAACTAAATTCAAGAAATCTATAGTTTTAATTATTAACATGACTAACACTGGCATTTTGAAAAAGTGTAGTAAAAAGAAAAATAATATATAAATGTGCTTATGTTAACATAATTTTGTACCTAGACAATCTCAGATATCCTCATAAATTTCTA
>VMDO01026105.1:15322-27310 GCA_007922755.1 Pedetes capensis | reverse complement strand
AATGGCTGACTGTTTCGGGATTGCCTTGGGAGTGGATTGCCAGGTCCTTCTCCCATTTTTGAGGTGCTGGGAATTGAACTGGGGACCTCAGAGACTGCAGCGCAGCACTCTACCAACTGAGCTAAATCCCAGCCCACACACACACACACACACACACACACACACACACACACACACATATATATTATATGTACATATATATGTATGCGTATATATATATATATACACACACATATATACATATATACATATATTGTTGTTAGGTGCCATCGAGTCGGTATCCGACTCATAGCGACCCTCTGTACAACAGGGGAAACGCTATTGTCAGTGCTTCTCTGCTGTGCATAGGGTTTTCAATGGCAGATTGATTTTTGGGAGGGGGTTGCCACGTCCTTCTCCCAAGCCTACAGCTTCTGGTGTTCCCAGGCGGTCTCCCATCCAGGTACTAACCAGGCCTGACCCTGCTTAGCTTCCGAGATCTGACGGGATCGGATGCCACAGGGCTACCGCTGCAGGCATATACATATATATATACACACATATATGTGTGTTTCTCTTGACAATCCTTGCTGCTACATAGGCAGTATATGCTAAAGAGGGACTGCGTAATGAAATAGAACACTTAAAGAGGAATAAGAGTCTCCTAACAAAGTACCCTGGGCTGGGATTTATCTCAGTTGGTAGAGCACTGCGCTGGGGTGTCTGAGGTCCTGAGTTCGATTCCCAGCACGGCCAAAATGGGAGAAGGCCCTGGCAATCCACTCCCAAGGCAATCCTGAAACAGTCAGCCATTGAAAACCCTATGAGGGTCGCTATGAGTTGGATGCCGACTCGACGGCACCAAACAACAACAATAACAAAGTACCCTAAATGTCCCAGATATAATTTTTAAAAATTACTAGAGATTTCCAGTAGTTTGAACCTTGAGTGTCCTTCAAAAGCCAAGGTATTAAATGCTTAGTCTCTAGCTCATGTTGTTACTAGAAGTTGGGGCCTATAAAAATTAGATACGGTGGGAGATTTTATGTTATATGGGGCATGTCCTCATAATGGATTGTGAGACATGAATCTCTCTTTCTTCTTTTTGTTCCCACCCATGAGGTGAGCAGTTTCCTCTGTTTCACACTCCTACCATTATACAACAACAGCACCATTATATACTGACTTGCCACTGACCCTAAAGCAAAGGGATTAACTGACCATGGATTGAAACATTCAAAACTGTGAGCCAAAATAAATCTTTTCTCACTATAATTTTATTCTCTTAGGCATTTTTTTATAGTGACAGAAAGCTGGCTTACAGAGCATGTCCAACAAGAGAGCAGACCAGAAGATACCAAACTGGGTCCCTGTCACTCACATACACACACACACACACACACACACACACACACCACACAACTAAACAGGTATATGCAAATGAAAATAGAGCCCTTGGAGGGGTCATGATTCTAAATAAAAACAGAGAAAATATGTAAAATAACTGCATATAAATGGTCAATTGAGATATCAACAGAACTGGGATGCCTAGAAATGGTTAAGACCAAAAACAAACAGCAACATCAAAGATGCCACTGTGGTTCCCAGGGGCCTTCTCTACAGAGGAATTTGGCATCTTTTGATATAAAGGACTTCAGCAGCCCCCACAGCAGCCAGAGACTCCCCACAGCTTTCACAGTGCCAGTTCTCTTAGTGTTTATCAATGAAGTATCCAGTGACATGCACAGAAGAAGACATTGGTAGATTTCATCTCTGAGGCAACCAACAGCTGTTGCTATTATGAACCTGCCAGTTCAGAAAATTTTGCTGTATCCCTGTCTTTAAAGGAGCCACTGGTATGCTACTTTAACTGATGTATACATCTAAATATGTAATCTGAAGCCATTTTACATGTGCTTGTGCATTTGATCCAGTTCTGTGAATGCATTACCTATGTTCATGCACCAAGATGTGGCCCTGCCACTGCTTTTTGAGTGCCCTTACCTCAAATGTAGAAGCCAGTGTTACGGCATGGTAGCCTGAGTCACATATCTTGGATCTACAGTCTCTCTACCTGTACCTTAACTTCACTCACTGGTTCTGTGACTACCCCACTAGCACCTGCATCATAGATGCCAAGCCCACCACTGCATCGGATACATTGATACCCCAGACTCTGGGATAGAAGTCCTTCAGCAAATATTCATCTTATGAAAATTGGCCCTGCAGATGACACCTTGGTGCTGATGATCAAAATATTGGTACCACACATCAGTGGAAGTCCCTGTGCCATGGAATCCCAAATTTCCATAATCCTGCATATGGCCATATTGTGGACACTAGCTCCCTGGTTGCTTCCAAATAACTCATCCCTTATACATTATCACTAATGTTATGGTCAGGGTACATGTACTCAGGTACTTCTGCTAACATTGTCCTGGACAATGGAGAAACAGTCATAAAATGCATGCCCAGCTCAAAACTCTGCCTCTGTAACCATTCCTCAGGTGCTATGCATCAGAAACTAAGGCCACCACCTCTACTAACATACCCATGAGCCATACCTCATGACAAGAATGATTCTCCTAAGCCGGCCGCAGTAGCGCACTCCTGTAATCCCAGTGGCTTGGGAGGCAGAGGCAGGAGGATCACAGGTTCGAGACCAGAGGCACTCTGTGTAACTTAGAGAGACCCTGTCTCAAAAGAGTAGGGAAAAAAATGGGCTGAGGGTGCAGCTCAGTGGTCCATCACTTGCAGAGCATGCAAGTGCAAGCCCCTTGGTTCAACCCCCAGTACCACACACACAAAAAAAATAATTCTCCTTGCCAGGACATCTCCAGTAGAAGGGAAAGGTATCAGAAGGACGCCAGTATTCTTTATCGAAGATCCCAATGTTCTTGCCACTACTATGGACACTCACAGCCTGAGGTACTAAGAAGTCCCACTGTGAGTAGACTCAGTTGAAAGAGCTACATGGAGAATATGCCATTGTGACCTCACCAGATCCAGAGCCACTATCCATCATCCAGCTAGTATCCTCATACATACCCAAATGAAAATATCTTTACCCACCAAAAAAAAAAAAATCTTTGAAGTAAGAAAGAGTTGAATGTCACCTCAAATGTGCAAACATAAGCAAAAGGCAATAAAAAACAAAACAAGGAACTGAAACATCGCTAATTCATGAACCAATTCACAAAGAGTTGTAAGAAATCATTTCAAGGATTTAAACTCAATACACTTCAAGACAACACAAACTACACAAAATATCAGAAAATAATAACAAAGTGAAAAATTCAATAAGGACATATAAATCATAGAAAGAATCAAACTCTTATGATGAATACAATGAAAGAAATAATGCAATATACAATATAAGCAGCAAATTTGATCAAGGAGAAGAAAGAATTTATGAAATTAAAGAGAGGTAATTTGAGCTATCAGAGGAGAAAAAGGCAGGATAAAGAATGGAGAAACTCTATGACATGTATGTGATACCACCAGGAGGATTAACATTTATTTTATGCTGGAGTGTGGGAGAGAAAAGGATTGAAAGCTAATATAAAGATATAATGGTTAAAAACTCCAAAATACGGGGGAGAAATGAAAAGATCCAGGTACAGGAAACTAAAAGGTTTCTAAATGGATTGAACCAGAAAACCCTATGCCAACATATAATCAACAATCAAAAATGAAAAGAAAGATGTTTATTAAAGCATCAAATGAAAAACAAAGCCTCCTCAGATACAAGTGAACCTCCATAAGGCTATCAGTGGATTTCCCAGCAGAAATTCTGAGACTCCAGACATGGGCTATAATATATTCAAAGTGCTGAAAGAAAAAATGGTACAGCCAGCCCTTTCCCTGACCATTGACTCAAACCATTGGCAACAGCCCATGAATCAGTATATCATAATACATCTAACCATTTCCCCTTATAAGAAAAATGAACAACAGGATACACTGCTCAAATTTGTGCCCACTGGAAGGATTCCTCCTTGTCAATATCTTTCAGGGGTATTCCAGAAAGGGTTAGGTGCTGAAGCTATTCATTTTTTTTTCTATATATCTACATGTCATGTAGAACTCTCTATCAACCAGGCTGAAGTCTTATTTTCTGTTACTGAAACATATATAATTACTTATGAGGCCAGGAGTATAGGATGAAATAGAGAAGACAATGTAGCAGGAGTGAGGACCATGGGCCTTTTGGTAATGTATTCAATTAATTTACTTGTGTCTTCATGTTATGTGTAGGTCTAATCATGTGTGTACCACATGCATCTGATAATGGAGATTTGCTTTACATGAAAAATTTAATGATGAGGTAGATCATATGATATCTAGTTCATAATGTGCAGCTTAGGTCATATGATATACTATGGCTGAATGATCAATCACTATTAAGACCTAGTCACACACCAGGAGCTATCTTGCAAGAGGAAAGTAGACACTAAAAGATGATCACAAGAGCTTGCTCCAAAATTCTAAAGACGTGTGTTATAATTTAAATATTTTTACTTTCCAGATACTCTGAATCCTATCTGCCACTGACACTTCAAGGATCATTAGATATCCTGGATTATAAAGCTCAATTGGCAAAAGAAATTACATAGTAGCATGGACTTGTTGCAGAGTCTTCTTTTGTTCTATGCCCAACTTAAAAGTAGAAGGTTTTGGAGTAAGTCAGTAAAATGGGCAAGAAAATACAGTTTAATACACCTAAATGAAAAATATATTGCTTCCAAAATACAAATAATTTTGTCTCTTTTATTATTTTTTAAGAGTCAGATGCATTAACTTATTCAGCTTAGATGAGATATGTTAGTATGCTCCACACCACTGGATGATTAGAAAATTCCATGAGGTAGAAAAACTCTAAATATCTGTTGAATCTAATTTCTACCCACTGACACATAGATGGGCCACCAATAAATCTAGTTACCACTTCTTGATCACTAATTCCAAACAATACAATGCCATCAAAAAAATCGACCATTGTGATATCCTGTGGAAAGAAAAGTTGATCCAGATCATTACAAACTCAATTATTATACAGGGCTAGAGGGTTGGTTTATTCCTGAGGTAAGACAATGAAAATGTACTGCTGGTCTTGCACATCAGCCTAGACCTAGTGCAGAGACTTCTTCTATTATAGCCCCCATTGAAAACCAGCAGGTTTTTGTTGTTGTTGTTGTTGTTTGTTTGTTTGTTTGTTTTTCCTGAAAGCCATGTCCTGAAAGCAAAATTTCTTCTGGAAAAGTATGGAGAAAAATGTAATTGTTACCTCAATAATGGCATGCTAGACTTCAGGAAACCTGTCAATTTTCTCAGTCAGTAAAGTCACATCTGGTATAGCAGTTGCAACTAGAGTCATCACTTGAAAATCTTAATCCATTGTAATTCTCCAAGATTAGTTTGTCATCCAAACAAGCTAAATAGGAGAGGAATAAAGATGTGGTGTGTGACAGTTAATCTTGCCTGTTAACTTGATTCAACTAAGAGATGCCTAAAGAATATTTTGATGAGGATATTTTGATGGAACAATTAACTAAGGGAAAAAACCTGCACTGATGCACTGAATATGGGCAGCACAATCCCATAGTATGTGGACCCCTCTTTTAAGGAAAAGGGAGAAACCCTGCTTTACACAGATGTTTTCTCTTTTTGCTTTCTCAATGCTATGAGGTGAACAGCCTCTGCCACATGCTCCTGCTACCAGGATATACCACCTCACCAGGTGCACACATCCAGAAACACCAAGCTAAGTGGCCAGGGATTAAAACCTCTGAAGCCATAAACCATAATATATTTTTACTCCTTTAAGTTGTTATGTCAAGTAGATTGTCACAGTGATGAAAGTCTTCCAAATAATGGTAGAAATCATAATCCCTATATCTTCCAAGTATTTGAAAGTGGAACTAATTTTTGCAATCACTTCAGAGTTGCAATATTGCTGTTGGTTTACTAGATAGAAGTTCTAATGGCTTTCACTTTGCCTCTCCTATCATAATACACTAAATTCATAAGTCTGAAAATTGATGTAGGGATTCTGCTAACCACTAAATATTTCTATTCCAATTATGAGTTTTAAAACTGAGGATATGAATATAGGATGAGTTCAGGTATCCACTGTACCAATTGAGAGATGGATAATTGCTAAAATACCACTGATCATCTGACTTCCATTAGTCACCACTGTATTCGGTTTCTTATGTTTATTGGGCAAATCTAATGTACCTATTTTTGCATGATCATTTATTCATGTATGGAATCTAAAAGAGAAATAAAACTCATAATTAGAAATTAGAACAGTAATTACCTGGATGAGGGGAGTGTGGGTGAGGTAATAGAACGTTATTGGTAAAAGAGTTCAAAGTTTCAGTCTGGTAAGAAGAATATTTTTGTATTCCTCTATTGTATAATAATGCAGATATTTTACTCATCTCTATTGATAGATAATTCCATGAACTACCAATATTATTTTCCATTAATAATCATTAGCATCTTTAAATATAATAATATTAGAAACTCAATTCTAGAAACCCTTGAACCAATTCACAATGCTCATCCTTAACATTCTATTTCCTGAGAACCACTTTTCATACCAAAATCTGAATTACATGTGGTTTTCCAGATAAATAGAAGAAAGGTAGGTAGGTAGATGATTGATACATAGATAGATATAGATAGATATTATCAAAAATTGGTTCATGTGATCATGGTATCTGAGACATACTATGATCCTTTCATACAAGCCAAGCACCCATGAAAACCAATGGTGTAATTCATTCCAAGTATGAAGATCTGAGGACCAGGAGAGCTAATGTTGTAAATCTTAGTTCAAGGACAAATCAAAGAAATTTGAGGTCCCAGACAGGATAGTGAGGTAAAATAGAGTCAAATTACCCCTTTCTCCTCCATTTGTTCTACTCAGGCCATCAACGTATTGAATGATGCTCATTCACATTTGAGGGGAATCTACTTTATTGACACCACAAGTTGAATTTCTAATATTATCTAGCAACACTCTCAGAGACACATCTATAAATAATATTCAGTTTTGGCATACATGGCCCATCCTAATTGACAGAAAATTAATTAATTATCACAAACTGAACACAAAGTTTAGTATGGAAAAGTAAATTAGCCAAAATATATTCTTTTAAATGTTCAAAAGATATAGTATTAGAGGTGATCAAAGATACACACGAATTATCAATTGTTTCTGATATTAGATGTGTTTATTGGTACATTTATAAAATCCAAAGAACACCATATAATATTTTATACTCAAAAATAGTATAATGAAAAGAACTCTTCAAAAATTCACCGAATCTATAAAAGGACAGGAAGAGAAAAAGAGGAGAAAAAAACAAAGAAGAAAGAAATAACAAAATGGCTAATTTAAGTACCATCATATAAGTAATTACTTTAAATGAAAATGTTCTGAAACACCAAATAAAAGATTGGCTGAATAAATTTAGAAATGGAACAAATGGTTCAATTCTGTGCTATACACAGTAAACTCACTCCAAACACAGCAGCATAGATAGATTGAAAGTGAAAAAAAATGGAAAACATCTATCATACTAACTTTATTTGAAAATAAGGAGTAGGTTAGGAGTGGTTTTATAAAAACTGAATGAAGTGGATTTGATAACAATAGAAATTGCTAGTGGCAAAAAATACATCACATAATTATAGAAGAATTAATCCACCAAAAAGGCATAAATGGCCCTGGTTGGTGGCACATACCTGTAATGCCACCACTTAGGGGGCTGATGGAGGAAGATCAAGAGTTTGAGGCTTGCTTAGGCTACCTAGAGAATTGGAGGTCAGCCTGAACTACATAGTGAGACTGTATCAAAAAATTAAATGGCATAACTATTTTTAATTTGTATGCACCAAATGATAGAACTTATAAGACATGAGCCTCAAACTGAAAAAACAGTGAGGAAAAATACATAAATTCATAATTATAGTTTGTGACTTAAACTCTTCATTATCAGTAATTGATATAACTCCTGGACTGAGAATTAGCAACAATATTGAATTCAACATACACCAATTAACGGGATATAATTAAGACATATAGAACACTCCACACAGTATAAACATGCTACCCAAGTGTTCAGGGAATGCTCACAAGGCTACCTTATACACTAATTTAAAAAATAAACTTCAGCATATTTATAAAGTTGAAATAATACAAGTATATTCTTTGACCATATTGAATATAAAGTAGAAATAAAACCAGAAAGGAAACATGAATATCTTCAATTACATGGAAATTAAAAATATATGCATTTAAATAATTTGTATGTCAAGAGGACGTCTAAAGGAAACTTTAAAAACTACACATAACTAAATGGAAATGCAGAACAGAAGGATTTTGAGATGTTGCTAAATATTGTTGAAATAAAAATTTATAGTACAACATATTTACAATTAGAATAGAAGAATGTTGTCAGGAAAGAAGAAAAAGAAAATAAACCAAGGCAAGCAGAATGAAATAAATAATAAATAATCAAAATAAAGCAGAAATCTATAAAATTTCAAACAGAAAAATAATGGAGAAAATCAATGAAACCACTAGGTAATTCTTCAAGTATTTTATTTTAGCCTCTGGCAAGGCTGAAAAAGAGAGAAAAAAAGAGCAAAGACACTGATAACCAAAATCAGTAATAAAAAAGGGGGATCATGCTACAAATCCAACAACCATCAAAAGGATAATAAATGAAAGATAGGAATGACTTTATTCTTTTCAATTCGACAACTTAAATGGACCAATTTCTTGAAAATTACACCATACTCCATCTCAATAAAAATTAAATAGTGTCAGTAGTCCCATAGTCATTAAAGAAATTGAATTTATAATTAAGAAACTTCCAAAAAGAATTCTCCAGAACCACATGGTTTCACTGTAGAACTGAATACTTAAGGATTAATTAATATCAATTTGGCATAATTATTGTAATCACTTCCTATTCTCTCCATTGGTGAAAGGGTCACCCTACCTATTCTAAACAGTAAGATGTGTCTGGACACTCAGCACCTGACCCTAGAAAAATAAAATTAGCAGTAATTTATCCATTACATATACACACTGATTTGGGGGAGGAGGACACCACACACCACACAGAATGATTCAAGTTTTACACTCAGCAGTGGAGTGAATAGGCAGGGTCTGTTGACAGACTTTCTAGGTACCAGAGGGTGAAGAGACTCCAGGTTCCTGAAATGAGATGTTATTTGGTTGTTTAAACACAACTTAAAGGGGTTCCACTCAGTTGTTTTTGACTTTATGATAGCATAAAAGCTACACATATTTAATAGAAACTGTAAAATGAATTTTGAAATTTTGTCTTTACCTGGGCTAGGATTATGCAGAATGGTGTTCTTGGACATTACTGAGCAGTAGTGATGAGCTGCAGCTCCCAGTCAGCCACATGACCACAAGGATAAACAATTGATAGTCTGCAGTGTTTTGTGTTACTAAGCTATAACATTTAGTCCATTAGTTGGATCAAATTCATTTTCTACTTAAAATGTTTTCAATTTCTGATAAATTTATTGAGAAGTAATTCCATTATAAATTGAGACACATCTGTAATTTCAAGAACTGTCAGGAAGCTAGAGCCTATAAGGTTGAGGTTTAGGTGGTTTATGCCTGGTCTTACTGATAAGGAAACTAACCAGATGAGGCAACTTTCTCTCTACCTGGGAGCTGATCTGGTGAGAGAAGAGTGCACAGTTAGGCCCATGAGGCCTCATCAGGCTCAAAGATGTAAAGAGTGCTCTTGAATTTTTATGGCTTATAGAAAATAGGTGGGAAAGAACACTTCTTAACTCATTAGAAGAAGTTAGTATTACTCTGATATCAAAACAAAACGAAAATAGAAGCAAAAAGAAAATAACACATCAGTATCTCTCAAGATCTTATATATAAAAATACAACCAGAATAAAAGGAAACAAAATCCAACAATGTATAACAAGAATTATATGATGGGTCCAGTGGTACACGCCTGTAATCCCAGTGACTCAGGAGGCAGAGGCAGGAGAATCATGAGTTTGAAGCCAGAGGAAACCTGTGTAAATTAGAATGACCCTGCCTCAAAGTAAAAAAATTTAAAATGGAGTGGGAGTGCAGCCCAGTGTTATAGCACTTTCAAAGCATATGTGAGTTCCTGGATTCAACTTCCAAGTAATGAAAAGTAAAAAAAGAATTATGTGATTTATTCTAATTATGCAAGACTGGATCAAAATTCAAAAGCCAAAAAATGTAAAGTACTATATCAATAGGTTGAAGGAGAAAGTTCATATAACTCTACCAACTGATGGAAAAAATGGCATTTGACAAAATCGAGTACCTATTGATAAAAAAGAACATCTCTGAAAACGAAGAGGAGAACTTCCTCAACTTGATAAAGAATATCCACAAAAATCTCTAAAGTTAACATGATTTAGTGGTGAAAGACTCAATTTATTTGCCCTATGTTCAGGAACAATGAAAATTTGTTTGCTCTTACCACTTTTATTCAACTATCCGCAGGAAGTTCTAGACAGGACAGTTAAGCAAGAAAACAAATTAAAATCAAGTATATTTAGGGGGAAAATGAATCTGTCTCTATTTGTATATGACATGAATTTCTATGTGGAAAATCCCTAGGATGCTACAAAAAAACTCATGGATCTAATGAATTCATCAAGGCCAAAGAGTTCATGATCACACAAAAAACTGCATCTCTATCTATTAGTAATTATCATATGATTTACCGATACAAAATAACATATTATTCAGCCACCAGGAGGAATGGAATCCTGACCTCATGTGGTGGTGCACAACTATAATCCCAGCAACTCTGGAGGCCAAGGTAGGTATATCGTGAGTTCCAAGCCAGGGGAAGCCTGCATAATTTAGTGAGACCCTGACACCAAATAAAAAAAATTGACTGGGGGTGCAACCCAGTTGTACAGCTCTTGTAAAGTATGTATGAGACCCTGAGTTCAATCCTTAAGTCCAAAAAAAGAAAGCAATGGAATCCTATCATTTGCAGCAAAATGGATGGAATTGGAGTATAGTTATGTTAGATGAAACAAGCCAGACATAGAAAGACAAATACTGAATGTTCTCTCTCATGTGGAAGCACACATTAACAGCAACCCGAATGTAGAATAGTGATTACTAGTGGTTATAAGGAATGTAGTGGATGTGTAAAACAAAGTTGAATTTGATAAGTGTATACTGTATGTATTTGTTTAAATATCACACTGAGCTGCATTAACATGTAAAATTAATATATGTCAATAAAAATAAAATAAAATAAGGTAAAAAATCAAATAGAACTAAAAATGCTACATACAAATGGAAATTCAAAAACATACAATTTATAATTATTGCAAAACTTGAGGCACTTAAATATAATCTTAACTAATTGCAGTATCTAGATACTAGTAATTATAAAATATTAATGAAAGAAATCAAAGACAACCTATGAAAATGGAAACACAAATTGTGTTTATGAGTTGGAATATATATGCAACATCATAAAAATGTCAGAACCTTCACAAACTGATCTTTAGGCTTAGTTCAATCCTACCAAATACCAGAAAAAAACTTTTTTATAGTGAAAATACTTTTACTTTACATTTTTATGGAAAGACAAAAGACCTAGAATAACTAAAAAATTAGGAAATTAGAGCCAGGAGTGCTGGCACACATCTGTAATCCCAGC
Source organism: Pedetes capensis (assembly GCA_007922755.1). Taxonomy (NCBI): domain Eukaryota; kingdom Metazoa; phylum Chordata; class Mammalia; order Rodentia; family Pedetidae; genus Pedetes; species Pedetes capensis. The sequence continues at coordinate 15,592 of VMDO01026105.1, read as the reverse complement.
GGCTTGAGAGGTGGAGGCAGGAGGATCGCAAGTTCGAGACCAGAGGCAGTCTGCATCACTTAGTGAGACCCTGTCTCAAAAAGTAAAAAATTGGGCTGGGGGGTACAGCTCAGTGGTCCAGCATTTGCAGAGCATGCAAGTGCGAGGCCCTGGGTTCAACCCCTAGTACCACAAAAAAAAAAAAAAAAAAAAAAAAAAAAAAAAAAAAAAAAAAAAAAAAAAAAAAAAAAAAAAAAAAAAAAAAAAAAAAAAAAAAAAAAAAAAAAAAAA
>VMDO01026105.1:0-15222 GCA_007922755.1 Pedetes capensis | reverse complement strand
ATTGTATTAGTAGGTTGGTAGGCATGAAGATTAATGAAATAGGAAAGATAACCTAGAAATACAATACTTACCCAACTATGTTGTTGTTAGGTGCCGTCAAGTCTGGTCCCACTTATAGTGACCCTATATATAACAGAACAAAATACCCCCTGACACTGTGCCATACCCAGCACTCTGCCTGTGCTTCTCTGCTATTCATATAGTTTTCAATGGCTGATTGTTTTCAGGATTCTTTTGGGAGTGGGTTGTCAGTTCTTTCTCCCATTTTTGCAGTGCTGGGGATCAATCCTAGAGTCTCAGAGCCCACAGAGTAGGCACTCAACCAACTGACCTGAACAGCAGCTCATACCTAACCATACTCAACTGATTTTTGAGAGAGGTGAAAAAGCAATTCAATGGTAGGAGAATGTATTTCTTCATTTTATTTATTTATTTTTTTCTTTGAAGTACTAAGGATCAAACCCAGAACTCTGTCCCTACTATGCAAGCTAACACTTTAATATACAGGAAGAACATCCTTTTCAACAATTGGTGCTAGGTCAATGAGACATCTATAAGCAAACAATAACAGCAACAAAAAATAAATACAAATAAATACAAAATTAAAAAATACCCTCTCCTTAAACCTCATACCTTATGCAAAAATTAACTTGAAATGAATAAGGAACTTAACATCAAAATTATGACACATGGAAGGAAAATTAATAGACTATACCTCATCATTTTTTAATTGTTCTAAAATAGCAGGGGTTAGTGGCCCATAACTATAATCCCAGCACATGGGAGGCTAAGGCAGGAGAATCATGAGTTCAAGATCAGACTAGACTACATAGTGAAACCATATCTTTTCCTCACTGCTACCAAACCTATTCCTGCCAAATTGCTCTGCAAATGACCCTGTTAAAGATAAGAAAAGCCAAGCTTCAGAATGAGAACATCTGCTTGCAAACCACAGACCAAACAACAGATTAGTGTCTTGAATGTGTAAAGAATTCTCAAAGCTAAACAGTGAAAATAACCCGGAACAATCCAATTAGAAATGGACAAAATACACAGAGGCATTTCACCAAAGAGGATATGCAAATGAAAAACAAGCACATGAAATGATATTCAACTTTGTTGTTGTTAGGTGCCATGGAGTCAGTGTCTGACTCATAGTGACCCTATGTACAACAGACAAAACACTATTGTCCTGCTTCTCTTCTATTCATAGGGTTTTCAGTGGCTGATTGTTTCTTGAGAGTGGGTTCCTAGGTCCTTCTCCCAAGCCTATAGCACCTGTGTTCCCAGAATGTCTTCCATCCAAGTACTGACCAGGGACAACCCTGCTTAGCTTCCAAGATCTGAAAGGATTGAATGTCACAGCAGTATGGCTGCAGGCTATTCAACTTTAATATAGCATTATTCAGCCACAAAGAACAATGAACTCCTGTCCTCCTGTCATTTTCATCAAAATGGATGAAACCAGGGGACATTACATTAAGTGAAATAAGCCAGAGGTGGAAAGACAAGTATTATATGTTCTTATATGTAAAAACTAAGATAAATCAACCTGAAAGTAGAATGGATTACTAGTGGTTGGTTAAGGATATGCTAATGAAGGGGAAAAATGGTGGTTGGATTTGAGGAGTGCATACTGTATACATGTATGGAAGTATCACATTGAGCCCCATTAATATGTTTGATTAATATGTGCTAATAAGACAAAGTTATTCAACTTTATAGGCCATCAAGAAAATGCAAATTAAAACTTTAGTTATCATTTCAGACATATCAGAATGGCTAAAATACAAATATAATGGCAACATCGAATTTTGGCAAAAGTACTGTGAAATAACATGATTTATATGTTGTTGGTGGGAATTGAAATGTACAGTCACGCTGGCAATTTTTTATAAAAGTAAATGTGCAACTATCATAAGATTCAATAATTTCACTTAGGAAATTTACCCAGATTAATGAAAATTTATGTTCATATAAAAATGTGTGTGTGTTTGTGTTTCTAGGTGATTTATTTATAATATCCCCAAATTAATAACTTAGATGTCATACAGTGTGTAAATGGTTAAACAAACCATTGTATCATGAACTCAACCATAAAAAGGAATGAATTATTAATACACAAGGCAACTTGGATGAATCTACAACGAATCATGCTTAGTGAAAAAAGCAAATCACAAGAGGTCATGTATTGTATATTCTTACTTAATGTAACATTCCTTTCTATCTTATTAGCTAATGTAACATTCTTAAAATGAGAAAATTGTAGATATGGAAAAAAGATAAGTGATAGGCTGTGGCCAATGATGAAATGTGGTGGTAATGATAATACGTGTGGATAAAAAAGGTCAAGATACCTTTTTGGTGATGAAATTTTTCTTTCCAAGGTTAATACCTGGATTCTGATATTGAAATATAGTTTTTCAAAATAGAACAAGAGATCTCTGTGGTACTTCTTAGTATTGTATGTGAATTAACAATTATCTCTAAATAAAATGCTTAATTTTTAAAATTGCTCATGCACTAGCTGCCTTTGCTGTTCAATGCTGGGGTGGTAGATTTTACCCTTTGTCATAATTTTCCCTTCTGTATACTGCTATGCTTAAATAGCAGCATACAGCTAATTACGTTTGTAAGCACAAATATAACTCAATTTCCTGAGCTCTTTATAATACTTCCACATCCATGCTCAGAATTTTATGTTTTGTTAGGATTATTCTTAATGAATATAGTCTTCCACAGTTGCTGCATGGTGGACTTTTAATTTATTTAGCTGAAACCTTGTGCTTCGCAAATAGCAATTTGAGTAACATGAACCATGATAAAGAAACCGTCAGGAACTTATGAGCTAGCAATTATTTTGCACAAAATAAAGAGAATAGGCCAGAACACTCATGCATCATCTGTTTTGTGCTGCTTCCAGAAAACCTAGTTTGTACAACTTCCACCTGCTGCAATATTGTTATTCTATAGCTATATTCTTTCTCTGTTTTTTATTTTTGCATAATTATCACCAAGTATCCTGTATCCTATCTCTTTGCTCTTTCTTGCATGCAGAACATGTTTCCTGCATCTGTTCTCTTTTCCCTTAGTGTCTTTCTTAAAGAAATAAGTTTACACTGACACTGAGTAGACAGTAGAAGAGTCCTGCTGGGTGCCCTCACCATAACCTGATTTCCTTCCTATTTGTTCCATGGGAAATGGTTACCTGCAGTGTTTAAACACACTTTTAGACTGCTGATTCAGAACTAAACAACTTAAAAAGCATATAGAAATGGGATTTGCAGGATCATTTGGAATGTTAGAGTTTTTGCTCAAAGCGTATTTGAGCAGCAGTACTAGATATTTTTATGTAGTGACAGTAAAGTTTGGGATGCAGAAATTCAATTCTGTTGTCCTACTCATAGTATGCCATGCATGACTTCTAGATGACATACCCCATCATGATGGCATGTGTAATTATTTTTAAATGTTCTTATTCACATAAAATACTTATCACAGTTCCTTTAAAGTGGGATATATTTTATTTCTGAAAGACTTTCTTACTAATTCTACAGGCATATATTTTACTAGGCTCTGAAGAGCTCTTAAGGTTGTTGTTAAGCATGGAATCATTTAGAATTGTAGTGCAGTTCAAGCCCATAGTTCTTATTATCAAATAGCTCTTTAGTGACCTCTGTGAAAAGAGATATCAAGGTTTCAGTCATGTTCCTGAGGTAGAAATAATCACTGCAGGAAAATCACAAAAGGGTAATTGGCCTCTTTAATGCAAAACTCAAATAAAAGTTTAAAAACTGAGTGAGTCATAAACAGAACAAACTCTATCAGTAATGTGAGCTCATAGGGCTATTCCCCATTTAAAATCTTCTACTTAAAAATTAATATTTCCATGCAAGTTTGTCAGTGTAGCAATCCTAAGAATGATTAAGGTCATATTTTAAGAAAAAGTCTTTGAGATAAGTGTACATTTTGGATAACAGTCCTTTATTAAGTTTGCCTTTCAAACATATTTTTTCCCTTTCTGTGACATGTCTTCTCATTGTCTCAATAAAAAACACTTAAAACTGAAAAATAAAAAAATGAAAAACCTGAACCTGGAGTGGTGCATCATGCCTGTAATCCCAGCAATGTGGGAGGTAGAGGCAGGAGGATCACAGGTTTGAGGCCAGAGTGACCCTACATAATTTAGCAAGACCCTGTCTCAAGATAAAAAATTAAAAATGGGCCAGAGGTGCATCCCATTGGTAGAGCACTTGCAAAGTATGTGCAAGGCCCTGGATTCAACCTCTGTGTACCACAAAACAATAAAAAATCTGTATAAATAATGGGGGAAAGATCTAAACAGACTCATTACCAAAGGAGATATTCAGGCCTTAAGTAAATTGTCTTAGTCTATTCCTATTACTGTAACAAAAATAACTTACACTATATAATTTATATGCTAGGATTTAGATCAGTTGGAAGAGTGCCTCTTGGCAGTCTTTGAAGTCCTGGGTTCAATTCTTAGCACCAGAAAAAAATGGGAGAAGGATGTGGCAATTCACTCCTGAGGCAATCCTGAAACAATCACCCATTGAAAACCATATGGGGGTCACTATGAGTTGGATATGACTTGGCAGCACTTACCAACAACATATAATTTATGAACAACAGAATTTTATTGCTTATAACTCTAGAAACTTGGAAGTGCAAGATCAAAGCATGAGAAGATTTGGTGCCTGATTATGGCCTGTTCCTCATAAATGGCAAATCCCATGTGTTCTTACATGGCAGAAGGAATGAATACTATGGTATTACACAGTGAAAATGTAAGCAAACTCCGTTCAGACACTTTTAACGGGCACTAAACCCTATCATGAAGGCAGAGTTCTCATGGCTTACTTTCCCAAAGGCTCCATTTATTAATATTATAACATTGGGGATTAAGACCACATGTATGAATTTTGGAAGAGCACCAAAATTCAGACAACAGCATAACTATATGAAAAGATTAACATCTAGGCAACATGACACACATTTTTAATTCCAGCAACTTGGAAGGATGATGCAGGAGGAAAGGGATCTTGAGGCTAGAGGCAACCTGCACAACTCAGTGACATCATGTTGCAAGGTAAAATCAGTGTAAAAGCAAGCGGTAGAGGATGAAGAATACATGAGGCACTGGGTTCAACCCCCTAATGCTGCCAAAAACAATTATAAACATCATAATTGACCAGTGCATTGCAAGCTAAAACAGCCAAACATCAAACATACCACTATGCACCCATTAGAATGGCAAAAATATAAAATAATGACAACACCAAATACTGGCAATAGAACCTTTAGTTCATTTTTGGTGGGAATACAAAATGATGTAGTCTCCTTTGTAGGCAATTTGGAAGTTTCTTACAAAATTAAATATATAAATACCACATGATTCAGCAATTGTGCTTTTGAGATTTAGTTAAATTAATTGAAAAACTGTATCTACAACAAAAAGCTGCACATTGGTAATGTATGTCAGACTTGCATCACTGTAAAAAATACACAAGAATAAAAATTTAAAGGTAAGAATTAATTATTTTGGCTCATGGTTTAGAGGGTTCAGTCCATCATGGTGAGAGGGCATGGTGGAGCAGAGCAGCTCAGTCATGGTGGCCAGGAATCAAAGACATGGAATGCCTGCAGTAGCACATTGCTTCCTTCATCCCCTCCAATTCCATCCAGCCCCTCAGCCTATTGGGTTATGTTGCCCACATGAAGGATGGCTCTTCACCTCATCTAGTTAATCTTCTCTGGAAATGTCCTCACAGGCTAATCTCCTGAGTGCTTCTCAATACAAGCAAGATGACAATCAAAATTAACTATCAGATCTTGACACCCAAACACATCTCATTAAACCACAATATCCTATCCCTGGTCCCCCGAAAGATCATGCCCATCTCATGATAAAAAATAAAATCAGTTCATCTCTAAGAATCTAAAAAGTCTCAATAGATCCAGCATTGCTCTAAAGTCCAAGTTCAAAATCTCCTCTGAGACTCAAGACAAACTCCTAGCTATGATCCCCTATAAAATCTAAGAAGCAAGTTATATACTTCCAACATGCAGTGGTGGGACATAATTCACATTTCCATTCCAAAATAGAGGAATAGGTGAATAGGAAAGAAAGATCAGACCAAAGAAAGGCCAAACCCCAGCAAGAAAAACATTACATTCTGTAGCTCTATGTCCTGTATCTGGGGCACATGGTGGAATAATATGATCTTCCAAGGACTTGGGCAACCCTGTTGCTATAGCTTTGCTGGTTGCAACCCACCTAGTGTCTTTTTGGGATGGCTCTTTTCATTGCCTGTAGCTTTCCTTGGTAGATATTCCATGGTCCTGGCATGTCTAACTTCCTGGGGCCTCCATTTCATCTTCAGCTTTATTCTCACAGTTTTACACATTCCCCTCTCAGGGGACACCTCCAGGGATCTTGACCCTACCACATATTGCCTGGCCTCCAATGTCTTCCTTTGAAAACTGTGTGGAAACACCAATGACTGTGCTTCTGTAACTCTTATATTTTGCACAGCTGAAAAACCAGCATCATGTGGATAATACCAAAGTCTGGCACAGCTGGAGCAGTATCCCGGCCTTCTCAGTCCATGGCTACAGTAGCCTCTTAATCCCTGGGTAACATAGGTGGCTTTGTGTAAGCAATGTGTTGTGGTGGCATTTTCTTCTCAAGGAAAACTCAAATGAATTTAAATTATTACACCCTTGACTCTTCAATTGATGGCATTTCACTGATCCCTGATGTATCCTCAAGGCGTTTTTCTGGTTGTCTCAATGCAAAGAACTTGGCTTATTTTTAATGGTCTAATCGTTTCAGCAGCCACACTTAATTTCAACCCTAACTTTACATGTGCTTCTTTTCTGGTCAAAATGCAAGTTTTTCAGGCCTTTCTGTTTTGCTTTATGCTCACTTTTTTCACTATAAGTCTGGCTAAATGCAGCTAGGAATATCCATGCCATGCCTTGAATGCTGAGCTGTATTGAAATTTCTCTGCCAGATCAGTTTATCATCTTTAAACTCATCCTCTCACAAATCCTCAGGACTAAAACAAAATGTAGACTTGTTCCTTACCTCAATGAAACATGAATGGCCTCTAGTCCAATTATCAAAGAAGTTCTTATTCTTATCTGAAACCTCATGAGCATAGTCTTTGTTCTTCACATTACTGTCAGCATTCTGGTCTTCTGAACTACCATGAGATTCACTCATTAAATTTTGTTTGCAGTGTTCCAGGTCTTCTCTAGCCTACTTCTCTTGCAAACCAGTTCTAAAGGCTTAGGTAAATGCATGGTCATGTAATCACAGCTATTACACCACTTCTCTGTTAACATTTTTTATATTAGTTAGAATTTTCATCACTGACAAATACTAAATAAAACAATTTAAAGAGAAGAATTATTTATCTTGGCTCAGTTTCAGTCCATAGTGGTGGGTAGGGCATGGTAGAACAGAGATGCTTAAATTGCGGTTCTCAGGAAGCAGAGAGATGGAATGATTGTATTTGTGGGCTTCTTCTTTCTTCCACTATTATTCCATCTGGGTCCCAAGATTATTGGATGGTACTACCTACATTCGGGGTGATTGTTCTTGCCTCTAGTTAATCCTCCCTGGAAATGTCTTCGAAGACACACACAGCACTGTGTTTTACTAATTTCCTAGTTGTTTCTCAATCCAATCAAGTTGACATAGGTGACGTGAGAAATACGGCTGACTAGAGGTGCCAAATGTGTTTTCCTTTACAAAAAAGTACCTAAACAAAGAGAAAATAATTGTTATGACCACATGAAGAAAGTAACAAACATCTGTGGTATGCTTTCCTGGTCAAGAATGCTCTTGAATCAAGAGGCACTTTGCACTTTGAGGAATAGGTAAGCAGGAGTTTCCCAGTAGACTCCACTAATGACTATCATTGTGTTCTTCCAAAAATTAACTTTTCCCAAATATTATCATTTTGAAACTGACTACCCACAGGGTTACAAAGCATTGATTACACCACTCACACACCCCTACCCAAGTAAGCAGCCATATGGGCTGCACTAAGCATATTGGCCCTTCAATGCTCTGAGAAGGACCCATGTGACCTACACACCACCCTCAGTTCTGAAAAACATCCAAACCCCATGCTTCCCAGCAACCATGAGAAGAAGCGAGCAGTACTGTCCATTTTCATAAAGACTCAAGAAGCAGCTAGATATGCCTTCCCACACACATTTGAATATAGAAAGCAATCAAATGACTGTGTCCACCCACTCAAGTCCCTATAAAACAGAAAGAAGCTCCTACTCAAAGCTCTGGGAAGCAACCAGGCAACCTCAAATATCCACCTATGAACCTATAAAATGGCTATGTGGTCCACCTTAGTCCCAGGAAGCCTCTAGGTATCCCTGCCCATATCTCTGTGGCTGCAAGAAGCAACTGAGAGGTCAGTCCTTAGTATTGTGGCAACTGATGCCCTGCAAAGGCATCCGTACAGCATCCAGACACTGATAGGTACCTCACCTAGGCCCACTGGTGCACCCTGACCACTGTACAGCCTTCAGCCATGAACACATTCCTGTTCTCACTGCTGGGAGTAGAGGTCTATGGCTATCATCTGGCTAGATCACCCAGCCCTCACATGGCCCTTAGACAATGACAGGCACCTCATTCCAACTAACAGGCATGCCCCACCATGCCCACACAGACTCACTAAAGTGCCCCAGCCCCATTAAGTCCTTAGAAACTGATAGATGTCACATTGACACTGCTGTACCAACCGTGTAGCTCTTCTTTGTGTTTTCCAGAGTAGTCAGATATTTGCACAATCCATGGAAACTGATAAACCCATTGCACCTTCAACTAAGCACATTATGACTAGAACTTCTAACATTCATCATAATAAAAAATTCTGCAACCCATATGGTAAAACATTCCTGGAAATCCTCATACACAAGGTCACTAAGACACCCACATGCAACTGTCAACTTGATTATATCTGAAGAAACTACATGGAGACTATACTACTGTGCTGATCTGGAACAGTGAAGCCTTCCCAAGCAATATCTAAAGCTATGTCACCAAGAGAAAGACTGTTACTATGAAAGTCACTATATAAAATTTAGAGAGGTCACTAATCCACCAGAAGTACAGATGTCAACATGAGCACACACAAGGTACAAGAAAGGAAAATAATATGACATTTCCAAAACACCACAATAACTCTTCATTATTTGAACTCAAAGAAAAGGAATTCAACAAATTTCCTGGAAAAGAATTCAAAACAAGGATTTTAAACTCAATGAGACACTAAAGAATATAGACAGACAACTCAACTGAATCTGTGAAACAGTTCATGATCTGAGTGAGAAATATAGCAAAGAGATGTTGTTATTGTTAGGTTCCCTAGAGTCATGTCTGATTCATAGTGACCCTCTCAGGTTTTTCAGAATTGCCTTGGGAGTGGATTGCTACATCCTTCTTCCATTTTTCTGGTGCTAGGAATCAAACTTGGGACCTCAGAGACTGCAGAGCAGCTCTCTACCAACTGAGTTAAATCCCAGACAGAAAAGAGATAGTGATCATAAAAAAGAACCAAATGAAAATATTGAGCTGAAAATCAAAAAATGAAAAACAGAACTGATAAAATCAATAACACATCAGATGTACAGACAAAACAACTTCCAAGCTTAAAAATGGAGGTTTGAAATAACTAAGTCAGAAATTAAAACAACAAAAGCAGCGATAGTCTATGAAACTTATATTACATCATTAAGCAAACAAATATTTTATTCTGTGTATTCTAGAAAGAAAATTGGCATAGAAAATCTATTTAATAAAATAATAACTGAAAAGTTTTCAAATCTTGGGGATGACGTAGACATACATAGATCCAGGAAACTTGAAGTTCCAAAATGAGTTCTGACCATAAAAGGTCCTCTTGGAGGCACATTACACTTCTGTCAAAGGGCAAAGGCAAAGAGTGAATTCTAGAAATTAGGGTAAAATGTTAAGTTATATATATGGGAATTACCATTTGACTAACAGAAGATTTCTTAATAGAAACCTTATAGTTCAGTTGAGAGTGGGTAGCTGTATTCAAAGTTGTTAAAAAATGTTGACTACTAAGAGTACTTATACTCAACAAGGTTATCCTTCAGAAATGAAGGAGAAATGGTTTTTGAAAAAACTGAAGAATTATATCACCACAACATTGGCATTATAAGAAATGTTCAAGCTCTATGTCTATAAGCAAAATGACAATAACTACAATTATGAAAGCACATGAAAATACGAAATCCACTAGTACAGCAGAAACATAAAAGAGAAAGCTAAATGAATCAAATATTGTCAATACAGAAAACCACCAAACCTCAGAAATGAACAAGAGATTAATAATGTGGCAAAGGATATATAAAAAATCAGAAAAAATTAACAAAATGACAAGAGTAAATCATTACCCATCAATAATATCTTGAATGTAAATGGATGGATTTCCTCAAAGAATTTAGACTGGTTGAACAGGTAAAGAGAAAAAATACAGTTATATGCTTCCCATAAGAAATTCACTTCATTGGTAAATAAACAAAGACTGAATTAAAGAGATGGAAAAATGTATTCTATGTCGATGGAAACTGGAAATGAGGATGAGTCGCTACAGTTGTATCATATAAAAATAGACTTTAAGTCAAAAAACTGTAAGCAACAAAAATCAGTACATAATAATAAAGACATGAATTCAACAAGAGAATATAACAACTTTAAATATGTGTGCCCCCAACAATGGCATACTCAACTATGTAAAGCAAATATTATTGGAACTTAAGAGAGAGGTAGTTTTCAACAATATTTAGGAACCTCAACACAAAGTTTTCTTCAATAGACAAATCATCCTGACAGAAAGCCAACAAAGAAATATCAGAGTTAAACTACATTATCAATCAAATAGACCAAACAGAAATTACAAAACATTTTATTCACCATTGCAGAGTATGTACTCTTCTCATATGAATATGGAATACTTTTTAGAAGAGACCAGATATGAAGCAACAAATCAAGACTTAAAAATTTCAAGAAAATTGAATTTATATCAAGTATCTCCTCTGGCCACAATGGAATAAAAACTGAAATCAACAAGAAGTATAGATATTCTATAAAACACGGACATTAAATGTAATACTTTTGAAAAATATAGGTCAATGAAGAAATCAAAAGGAAAATTAGATTTCTTGAAATGACTGAAAATAAAAATACAGCATACTAATATGTATAGAATACAGAAAAAACATTAATAAGAAAAATTTACAGCAACTTTATAGCAACAATTGCAGATTCCTTCCACAATTGACTAATAGTGTCATTATATTTTGATTGGAAAAGATGCCATGTATGGTTTACATCTTTTAAATTCAATAAGATTTATTTCAGTGTCTAACAATGTTCTATTATGGAGGATCTTTCATGTGTACTTAAGAAAAATAATATTCTGCCATTATTGGGTAGATTGTTCTGTATATGTCTGTTAGGTCCATTTTTCTGCACTTCTGTTCAAGTCCTCTATTTCCATATTGATCTTCTATCTGGTTGTTCTATTAATTGTCAGTAGAATGTAGAAGTCTTTACAATTACTATAGAGTTATATTATTTTTCCCCTCCGTTATTTCAAAGTTTGCTTCTTATATTTTAAAGATTTTATACTTGTTGTTGTTGTTAGGTGCCATTGAGTTTTGTCTGACCTATAGCCACCCTTATAGGGTTTTCAATGGCTGATTGTTTTGGGATTGCCTAGGGAGTGGATTGCCACATCCATCTCCTATTTTTGCAGTACTGGGAATAGAACCTGGGACCTCAGAGACTGCTGAACAGTGCTCTACCAGCTAAGCTAAATCCCAGGCCTAGATTTTATACTATATATATATATATATATATATATATATATATATATATATATATATATATAAAATCATGTTGATGAAGTGACTATTTTATCAATATAATGTTCTTTGTATCTCTTAATTTATTTAATTAAAGTTTATTCAATCTGACATTAGTATAATCACTACAGTTCTTTGTTGGTTACTTCTTGAGTAGAGTGTTTTTATCTCCTTCTAGGACTCCTGTGATGCATGTATTCATCAGTTTGATGGTGTTTCATATAAATTTCTTAATCTCTGCTCATTTTTCTTCATTTTTTTCTTCCTCAGACTTGACAACATTAAATGGCTTGCTTTCAAGTTTGCTTATTCCTTCTTCCCATTTAAGCCTGTGGTTTAACCTTCCTAGTAATTTTTTAAATCTTTTTTTTTTTTTTTTTTGTGGTACTGGGGGTTGATCCCGGGGCCTCACGCCTGCATGCTTTGCAAGTGCTGGACCACTGAGCTGCACGCCCAGCCCTTTTATTTTTTTTCCTTACTTCCTGAGACAGGGTCTCACTAAGTTACATAGACTTCCTCTAGTCTCGAATTTGTGATTCTCCTGTCTCCGCCTCCCAAGCCGCTGGGATTACAGACGTGCGCCACCACGCCCAGCTGTAATTTTTTAAATCTATATTATTTTTCTGCTCCAGAATTTTCATTCCATTCCTGTTTAAAAAGTAAATTTTCTCTTTTTTGCCATATTATTTTTGTTCATTTGCATTTTCCTGATTCCCTTTAATTCTTTGTTCATGCCCATAGTTTTACTTAGTGCTTTCAGCATATTCAAGACTGCTGTTTTAAAACCTATTAAGATTGATTTGGCCTGTAGCCCTAGCCCTGTGGCATCTGATCCTGTCAGATCTCAGAAGCTAAGCAGGGTTGGGTCTGGTTAGTATTTGGATGGGAGATTGCGTAGGAACACCAGGTGCTGTAGGCTTAGGAGACAGACCCGGTAACCCACTCCCAAAAATCAATCTGCCATTGAAAACTCTATGAATAGCCGAGAAGCACTGACAATAGTGTTTTGCCTGTTGTACATAGGGTCATTGATGGTACCTAACAACAACTAGATTGATTGATGCACTTATTTAGTGCAGGTGTCTGGCAATTTATTTTCTTCTTTTGCATTGGCCATATATTCTTATTTCTTCATAAAATTTTCATTTTTTTCACTGTTGAAAGTCGGGCATTGGAGCCGGGAGTGGTGACACATGCCTGTAATCCCAGTGATTTGGCCACAGACACAGGAGGATCACAAGTTGGAGACCAGAGGCAGTCTGCATAATTTAGAGAGACCCTGTCTCAAAAGGTAAAAAACTGGGCTGAGGCTGCAGCTAAATGGTACAGCACTTGCAAAGCATGCAAGCCCAAGGCCCTGGGTTCAACTTCCAGTACTGAAAAAACTAAAAAGTTGGGCATTGGAAAAAAATTCCCTTTGTCAGTCTTTGTAAATGGTCTCTGTGCTTCACTAATAAAGTCAATGTAGTCTGTTCCTTAGATTAGCAAATGTTGGATGCTTAAATTTTATCAGGACTTTTCTGAGCACATATTTTGTCCATGCTTCTGTTTTGATTCACCTGAATACATGGTTTCTTTTGAATGTATTAGGTTCCTAGAGTTTGATTCTAGCTTTATCTTGATTTCTTTGATGTTATATTGTAGATCTATATATTCATTCTTTTGCCCCAGGCATCTGAGGGTCTTATTCTCCATGCAGCTTTGATGAGTAGGGCCTGCTACTTCTCTATAACTGAGATCTGAGTTAGATTAAAAAACAGTCCTTCAAATACTCCTTGGCCCAGTTAAAATAAAGTAAATGAGGACTTCTCTGCCTTGTTCCATTGCAGGGAGTTAATCGCGAAATGAACTCTAGCATCCTCTAGAATAAGACTGTTTTAAATTTGGAAGGAATTCAAGGAAGCTTGGACAAGTAAAATTGGCATGGAATTTCCTACTATGTGGCTTTTTCTTAATTGGATATTTGCTTGGTTGCTTCAGACCTTGGGATATTTACCAGATGCCCTAGGATGATATTTTACACAGTTGCTGGTTTTTTGTTTGTTTGTTTGTTTTTTGGCACGTGTGTGTTTGTGCACGCCTGTGCTTCCGTGAAGGAATAAGGGTTTAGAGCTTCCAAGTCTAACATTTTTCTGACATCACTCTTGCCTCCCAGCTTTGATTTTTGTTGGAAACATAGATATTTTGATTCAATCCTCAAATTTGCATGAAGAGTAGTTTGTATTTGAGAATCCTGAGTTTTTTTTTCCTTTTTACAAAAAGTCAAGTTCAAGATAAGCAGCTATTTTCAACTATTTCCCTCAGTTGGAAATGATTTTTCCTTATTCAAAGTCTGAACATGTGGTTCTTTATATATAAATGTTTCATGTAGAGCCTGCAATTCAACTTTTTTCCTTTCATGGACCCCAGGCTCTGTCTCTTCACCTTTGCATCTGACCCATTAAAACCAGGAATTGGCAAATGACACCAGAACTGCTGTGGGCTTCAATATACCTTTGTGATTCATGCTTGTTATTTTTAGCCTCTAATGATGTCCCTTACGTAAGTGTCTCTGACTTTTATACAATATATTTAACTTTTAAAAAACAAATTTTATCCAGATTTTTAAATTCTTTTATAAAAGGAGGTATTTTACAAAACATATCACATACCAAATGCTTCATTGATCATTTTTACTAATTGATCACTACAGGTCATAGACAATAATTATTTTGATCATATCTTCTATACTTTTTCCCTAGATAATATATCAATTTACATGGCATTAAGAGCTCCAATTTTGGTGATAAACATTTCTGTGTTTTGATTCCCAAGCTACGGGTTTTGAAAATATTAATTTGCAAACACTTTGAAATTATAGGCAGCTTACAGAAAAAATGTTTAAAAGTTAAGGGAAAGTTTAAAAATAAAAGTTTTAAAGCATTAATTTTTAAATACCTACTCTTGAACTTCTAGCCACAGTTGGTCTCCCCAAGTCTCTCTCTTTTGATATTTTATCTCTAGAGACAGTAAAGGAGGATAATTATGGACATATAGTATGGGATATCAGAGGCATTTGATATACAGTTGCAAGTTGAGTGGAACGCATAAGAAAAAGAAAATCTAAAAGGAAAAGAGACTAGATGCTATTCAGATAAAAAGACATAAGTCTTTGGGATAAATAGAGAATTACAAACAAATCGAAGGGAGAACACTGGAATGAGATCTCAAACAAACAAACAAAAAGCCAATAGGAAATATCACTGAATAGAGTTAGTAAAGGTAGAGGAAAAT